>CM035788.1:35435892-35700892 GCA_020466265.1 Siphamia tubifer
ATAAGATAGGATGAGTTGAAGTGAGGTGAGATGAGATGAGATGAGATGAGATGAGATGAGATGAGATAAGATTTCCTCCACTATGGGGAAATCTTACAGTTAGCAGCAGCAAATACAGCAAGCAATCACTGAGAGAAAACAGGAAGAAAAAAAAAAAAAAAAAAAAAAAAAAAAAAATATATATATATATATATATATATATATATATATATAGTTTTCCACCCTACATTTTTTCATTAATATCAGTACTTTATACTCCTTAAATTCTCAGAGTAGGCTCTTTGCTTTTTCAAACTAAACAGATGTGACAGTAGGTAACATAAGTCACTTCAGAGGGAAAATCAGAAGAAGACTAGTGGAAACTATTACAGTACATATTAAAGTAAAATGCAATAGTTTCACCATTCTAATACAAATGTTTTGTGTTGCTGCTTTTTTGCTGAGCGTTTTAGTTTCAGGTACTCACAAACAGGAAGTGCCACAGCTGCAGTTAGCCAAGTGAGGAAACTGACAAAAGCTGGAAGTGGATTTGCAAGAGAAGATAAAGATAACCATACCAGCAGGAAGTTGGACTTGTAAAGAACTAACCAAGAAGATACATTTTAAGTGACCATGCCTAAACAGTGTTTTTGTGAGTAATCTTAGATTAACTCCACCCATGTCAACTATGGATGCTCAATAAAAAGAGAAACAAAAGAGACACATTTCAGAGTAAGGTGGACAGTAGGGCTGCACGATATTAGAAAAAAAACTGACAATGTGAATTTTCTCAATATTGCGATCTGAAAAAATACTCAGGAGTATATAACACAGGGTCCCCAAACTTTTTTCCTGTGAGGGCCACATAATTTTTCCCTTCTCTGATGAGGGGAGAAGGTCAGTTTGCAACAGAAAAAGTGTGATGATTGCAGGAGTGTCTAAATGTAAAAATGTATTTTTTTTCCAGAAAGCCACAATCAAATAACCCTCTCTGGGTTCTTCACAGAAAAAAAGTCCATTGAACATAAACTTCTTTGTCTTAACAGGTCCAAGTTCAGCTTAGTTGTCAGAACATTTAACTGACTTAAATGACTCATATGAGCGTCTGTCAAAGTTCTTGTTAAACTAGTCACTAACTCATAGTTAATAATGAAAATAGTTTAAAACTGAGGAATATTTTATTGCGAAACTCCAAATTTATTATCAAATACAAATACACATATATGAAAAAAAAAAATATCTAAACGCTCTCTGGTATTGTTCAGGGGGACGGACCAAATGTGGAGGCGGGACCACTGATATAACACTCGTGTGGTGTCAACACAAATGATCAAACAGATTAGTGGTCGACACTGAACATATGTTTCAGTGTCATCCTTGTAGCTGAAATAAATAATACAATTAATAATTAAAAATAAATAAATAAAATAAACAAATACGTTAAAAATAATAGATTTGTCTCATTTGTGTGTCTGTGTTTTTTCTCACAGTTTGAACCTGACACCAATACTAAAAATTCTCTGAAACAGTCAACCTGATTTCACTGAGCTGTAAAACATGGTCTGATTTGTTTATGCAGGTTATAGAGAGATATGTCACCTTTCTCTGAACAGGTCATAGTGTTCCCTTTACCCTTCAACGATGTATCCTGTTCAAATACATTAAAGCTGACAGTGTTGACACCAAGTACTCACATAGATAATTTTTATTGTTATTAATAGAGGTCAACTGTATATGTGTCAGATATGGAGCACACAGAGGAACAAATATATATATATGCACACGCCATAAGTTATGTGTATTCAGGTCACAGAGGAACAATTACTGTATGTATTTAGGATTTGACTGTCACCATAGTTGGCTTGCTTAGAGACAGATAAGTAACCATATTTAAACAAAAGGGGTCAAGGTTGCATTAGAGCCAAAGCTAAAACAAAATTAACATTTTACAGTATTATTAATATAACCTCGTAACATAACTATTAGAGTTATTTGAGCATCAACATCGCAATGTACGTATGTGTATTAGTCATATCGCAGGGCATGCAAATCTTTTTAATTTATTGTTAATTATATTTTATTTATTTGGATTTTTTTTAATTAATATTGTTTATGTATTTTATGTATTTGTCTGTATTAATTAATTAATTATATTTATTATTATTTTATATTTTAATTATTAATTTATTTCATTATTTTGACAAGATGATGATACATTAGTGGATGTTCTCTGTTGACCACTAATCTGTTTGACCATTTGTGTCGGCACCTCACAGCTGAGTATTTTTTTTTTCATAAATCGCAATATATCGCAGGGTTAAAAAAAAATCACATGTTTTTTTTCTAATATTGTAATATCTTATAATATATTCTTCGACTCACAGGGGGCTGTGGGTAAAGGCGGGTTACAATCCGAGTTCCGATGTGTGGTGATATTGAGCTACCTTCCGTGCTAATGAAATGACCATCTTAACCTGTGTCACACTTAAATGTGTTGTACCTTAAACAGGTAGGAACCAACATTGGAACAGAACAAGCAAGGAAAGACAAAACGTAAATGACTAATATATAGTAAATAAAATATAATAATTAATATATAGTAAATAAAATATAATAATTAATATATAGTAAATAAAATATAATTTGAATTGATAATGCAAAATGAATAACACAAATCTAATATTACAATATCATTGAATCAATTGTTTCTAACTATGGAGCTTTTTTTTTTTTACCTGTTAAATAAACAGTAAATGTCCACATTACAGGGTAGGGCATTGACTAGTCGACACGTCGACTCCCGTAGCACAAATCGACTTAAATTTGGAGTAGACAAGGTCACATGTTATTCTTCCGGCCTTCTCTCTCTCTCTCTCTCTCTCTCTCTCTCTCTCTCTCTCTCTCTCTCTCTCTCTCTCTCTTCTCTCTCTCTCTCTCTCTCTCTCTCTCGGTGCTTAAACACAGTCAGACCTAAACAAGACGTGGCTTCTGCAGGTAAGACACTTGCGGTGGGCTAACAAAACAGATATGTGTGCCTGTCACTGTCTTTTACTTCACCTTACTTAAAAAAAACAGCACAGTCATCTGAAGAGGCATTAGCTAAACTGCGTGATATTAGCAGATCCGCTAGCTAACCTGAGTCAGCAGCAGATCAGACAACATCCTCCTTTTTTCCAAACATGATGTGGACAGTGTGGTGTGTGGTGCCTTAAACTTTTTGCATTCTTTGCTAACGTTAGCCTTTGTTTTGTTGGTTTAGCCGCATGTCAGTGCTGTTCCTCAGCTGATAATGTGATGACGTCATCACGACAAGTCGACCCAACTTTATTGACGGTAAAAGCACATTTCAAAACTCAACTCCCTTATTTAAATTACTTTTAATTGAAGTTAATTATTACTTTGAGTCTCTGAAATTGAGTAAAAATAAGAAATGTATATCAATGGTTGACTCTCTGGTAATGTACTGTCATAATTTTATTTTTAAAATTTTTATATTATTATTATTATTATTATTATTATTATTATTATTATTATTATTATTATTATCATTTTTTCTTTCCTTCTTTTTACAAACAGAATAATTGTACGAAACATATCTCATATATTTTGATTATACTCTGGAACTGGAGTGACTGAATGTTTATTGATATTTGTACTTGGAAACTTGAAATAAAGTTAAAAAAAACAAAAAAAAAACCTTTATTGACAGATAAGTCGACTTGAAAAAATAACTGAAGTCGTTAATGCCCTAATACAGGGTGTTACCTTTACAAAGAGACCATTATTTTAACATTTTTAATTTGAATAGCTATTTTTTTTTAGCAAAATCACCCCAGAATGGTAAGGGGTTAACAAGCCTCATGAGACATTCTGTGTAGTACTGTGTTGAACAAATAAATATAGCATGACTTAACTCTGACTATAGCCAGAACCCATTTATAAACTGAAGGAAGTCTGGACCAGGTTACTGGAGTATCTACACCTGGAAGACATTTATTTAAGTCACAGCCTTAAACTAATATTTAATGTAAACTTGGTTTGAAGTTGTTGTAGGAAAAGTTAGACACTTTAATGTGCAGCTATATGATATTTGTATATTCCTGTGTCATGATATTAGAGTGTATTAAAGTGTATACAATCTATATATGTACAGCACATTGACTAATTTATGTCAAATAAAACTACAAACCTTTTTATATTATTATTATTATTATTATTATTATTATTATTATTATTATTATTATTATTATTATTATTATTATTATTATTATTATTATTACCCATACACATAATACACTTCCATACTTAAATGTAATCTTCTCAGTATTTGCAGCCTGTGTTTTTGTAATAATTCAAGACATTTCTGAGTTGTACAGAATATATCTACATTTGTGTCTGGCAGAATGCAATTTCCCACATCTGATAAAAAGATACACCAAATCAATATCTTTGGAATTTGTGTGGTTTTATTATCTAATATAAATAACATTAAGAAAATGAATTTAAAAAAAATAAGCTCAAAACATGTCATGAATTAGTTTGGAGTAATTCCTAACCATGTTAATTTATGTGATCAATTTAATAAAAATAAATAATAAACTTTTTTAACATCTTCACAGATTTCCTTAGTACGTGTTTTAATAGTATGTGTTGAGAACAGGCATAACAAGCCAGTGTCTCTCTTCTAGAGGGTTACTTAAAAATGTCTATTTCAACCTGTGCATTTAAAAATATGTATAAATGTGGTAAAATAACAAAATATAGAATATAATCTGAATAATTAAATATGTAGTTATAGTATAGTGCATAGCATGAGATATTATTGTAATAAATTAATCCAAACTATCATGATTAGGAGATATTATCTCATCTATTAAATACTGTATTTGCATTAAATATTTGAAGTGCATAGAAATATTACACTTTATGATAAAAATGTTGATTATGACTTTAAAAAAGTGTGAATGACTTGTATGGTAGGTAGGTAGAACAATGATATTTGAGTATCTCCTTTCAGTCAGTACAATATAAAAACAATAGATTACTAAAAGAAATAATAAAGCAGGGAATAAAGTAAGAAAATATGTATGTAATGTGTGAATAAAAACTATAGACTCATAAATATAATATAATATAATATAATATAATATAATATAATATAATATAAAAAGATTGCACAGTATCCTGGACCACATCAAATATATTATTATTTAATTATAAAATTGCCCCTCCATGTCTATGGCACTTATATTGGGGTGGGTCATGGTAATTCAATCTGCTAATTCAGAGCCAGGATGACATTTGAAAAAAACAAAACTGTTCTGAAGTCTGTTTGTCCTGACTCTAATGCATCTGTACTGCCTCCCTGAGGGCAGCAGGTCAAAGGTCACCTCCAAGATGGCTGGACCGTTGTGCTCTGCGAAGGCACTGGATAATTGTGAATAAAGGTTGACATGGGAAACGGGTGGATAAATGTTTCCCAGTTTTCTAATTAACTGGTCTTTCAGAGCTGGAGGTACAGAGGGTTCTGATTGGACAGGACGGCTGCTTAACATCTGGATGCCTACCAGAATAAAACAATAGTGTCCATTTCCTGTTTTGCATTTGTTTCAACTATCAACATGTTAGACCTGATACTACATGTGGTTTTTACATTTCTTTTTGTAATAATTATGAAGCAGTATGAATCAACATACTAATGCCAGCAGCACGGAATATGTGCGTCATCAACACGAAACATGTGCGTCATCACGATAAGTCCAGGAGCATGTGCAGAATAATAGGAATGATATCAAAGTGGAATTAACTGTTTCCATGTCAGAGGAATTATCAAATTCACAATTATGAGTGGAATAAACCGTTGACTTTTTTCAAGTTTAAGTCAGAATTATTATGATTTTCAACTGGATTTAAGTGTTTACATGATTCATCTAAAAGAGAAATTAAATAGGAATAAAAACTGTCATGTAAACAGGCCCATACTGCTGAAAAGTGTTATTGATCATGTTGGATGGTGCGTTGTTGTCTGATGATTTTATATACCCGAAATACCCCCCCCCCCCCCCCCAAAAAAAAAATAAAAAATTACTAAATAAATAAATTAAGTATATATCTATGAGATTTATCAGCAAATAATAAAATGTATGAAGTCCTTCACGTCTGTTCTATAAATACATGATGTGTAAATATGTGAGTTATATATTTGGATGATGCACAGAGGATGTAAAAAGCTTTGTTAGATCACTGAGAGGACTGAGCGGAAAACAAGCAATCAAAAAAAAACTCAAAAAACGCAGTCTTGATTTGTTTAGTGTAGCCATAAAATACTCAACATTAACCATTTCTACAACCTTCATACAAACTGCATATTCTTTGTTTTTGGTCTTTTTGATGCCAATGTTTGAATGTGGAGTTTCACCCTTTAAGGAAACCTGACTCCACAGCATCCATCTAATCAGATTGGAGTTGATCCCTTCAAGAAATCTCATTAATGTCTCTCAAATATTCCTTCAACGGCGCCATTACGTCTACGTCCAAGGAGTTACTCGGGAAAATAATTATTTGCATAGAGACACAGATTTTCTGTAAAGAAAAGCAGACATTGTGGCAACAAAGTTACATGCAGTATTGTTGAGCTCATTAATTTCACCCACTATTGGTTGAGAGAGATTATTGTAATCAGTGTGTGTGTGTGTGTGTGTGTGCAGAGACATACATTATCACGCTACAACTCAATGACTACTTGAGATATCACCATGAAATGACATGGGTGTATACATGTAGCTAATGCGCATCAGATGCAATGATCCATTTGAGTAAAGGTTAAAGGTCAAGGTCATATTTAGCAGAAAGATCAAAATCACATTATTGGCTCTAATTCAAGAACAGGTTTTGGTTTTATTTATTCGATTTATTTGAACATTTAAAAAATGGAGAAGAAAAAGAAAACATACAATAAAAAACAACACAAGCATGTTCAAAAGCTGTGGGTGGAAGTTAACGCATGTAAAATCCCACCCCTTCTTACTGTATAATTTTTCTAACAAAGATCTCCTTCCTCCAAAAGAAAAAGAACACTATATTTGTTAACTATATATATGTAAAATGTTCCTCTCGCCCCACGTGGCCGGTGTCTCCTTCAGACTCGGGTCCTCTACCAGAGGCCTGGGAGCCTGAGGGTTCTGCGCAGGATCTTAGCTGTTCCTAGCAATGCGCTCTTTTGTACAGAGATCTCTGATGTTGTTCCTGGTATCTGCTGGAGCCATTCTCCCAGCTTGGGGGTCACTGCCCCTAATGCTCCGATCACAACTGGTACCACTGTTGCCTTCACACTCCACATTTTCTCTAACTCCTCTTTCAGCCCTTGGTATTTCTCAAGCTTCTTTCCTGTACATCTGTGATATTCCCTTCAGGTAGGTCAACCCCTTCAGTTGTGATCACCTTTCCTCTTCTAGATATCGTCCGCCCACATTTATCTAGTCCGAATGACATCCCAATGTCTTTGCTGTAGATATATATATATATACATATAAAATGACAACCAGGTTGCCATAGAAACTTGAGATTGGCATAAAATAGGGACGAGATTAGGCATTCTCTGAATACTTGTTTAAAGCTGCTATTTATAACAAAAAGGCAGAGAATGTATCAGTACTTTGTTACTGTATTTAAGTATATTTTTAATTATGTGGACGTTACTTGAGTATTCCTGAACTGAACTGGTTGATGCCAAATGTGTAATGAAGATTAAATAATTAAAAAGTTAAAATGTATCCTAAAGTTTTAAAAATAATTTTGTCACTGCATATGTTTCAATAACACCTTTCACTGCTCCTGAAACTTAGAAAATGTACATAAATGATATAGAGACAAAAGTATTTAGATACATCACAATTTCATATCAATTTCTGTAGATTTTATATATTTCATTAAAAAATCATAAAATAATTAGCAGAATACTAATTTTCAAGTGAGTAATTATACATTATAAATATTAAATATGTGTTAATTTTATACAATTAAAGATTTCCAGAGAACCAGACAGGTATGTGCAATCTAAAATGATTATATGGTCAGAAAAATTGCAAAAGAGAGAGAGAGAATGAAATCAAGACCAAATAAAAAAAAAAAAAAATCGATAATATTTCTTGCAGTATAAAATTATATTATGACATTCACCATTGTCATTTTGTAGCAATGAAGAATTAAATAAAATAAATAATAATTATAAATTTGGCCCATTTAGTGTAATTCATCACAATTTACAGAAACAAGTTTGTAATCATCACTAAAATTTTACTGTAAAAAGAAAATGATGTAAACAAAATTTTAAATGATAGAAAATAATAAGAACCTGTTATGTCCAAAATACATATTTTTCAGGAAACTGGAATAGTCTAAAAAAAAATAAATGGAGTTGAGATATGTAGTCACAAGCTGTTTTTAACACTTTTTATGGCATAAATGTTTCTAAAACCTGAGCAATAGAATCGTTTTATGAACAAAAAAAGACCAAAACTGGACTTAGAAGTTTTCTGCCCAACAATAATTTTAAATCTAGTCAAACAAATCCCATTTGTCACTCATTCATTATTAAAGTCTTTTTTTTAAGCCTTTTTCTCATTAAATTATTGTTAATTTTTCTCGATAATTACATGAACTTGTTTTTACTGCTATTTTATTTACTAATTTATTTTTCCTTTGTGTTCATAGAGTTACAAGGTAAGCACACAAAATATGTCTTTACTGTTGTTTAACAAACATTTTCGCAAAGGATATTTTCCACTTCAGAGTTAGTAAAAATATTCAACAGTTCAGTATTCAGTGATAAATCATAGCTGTAAACGTATACAGTGAAACATAATATTTACAATGTATACCATGTTTCATGGGGTAAAGTTCAAAATAGGATCCATTTGTACATGAAGTAAATCACTAATTTATTTCCTAGATTTAAAGCGTTTATGTTTCAATGCTGACATTTCAGGGAATCTCTGAACCTGGCTGTGTTTCATCTCAACCAAACATGACCTTTTGCCTCATAAATACCAGTGTTTCCTTGATGTTAAGCCAAAGAAACATCTCATATCAGTAAAACACACCCAGCATGTTTCAGTGAATGAACATGCAGATGTATGAATTTATAGCAAACTGTTAACTTTAACAAACTTATGGAGGTTGAGGTTTAGGGGAGGCATGACTGATATCATATAACATAAGATAATAAAAAATCGGACATTTTATATTTATTTTTTATTTTCAACAGCTCCTATCTTATATCCAGTCAGTGTTAATCATCGTGTAAGAACATCATAACTGGAGTGAGATGTGAGAAAGTCACTACTTTGGTGTTAGTCTTATCATGTCTTTCTTTCATTATTACACTTTGTCTTTATTTCAGAGGGCATCTGTCAGACAATGATGAGGTTCATGCCTTTCATATCATCTCCTTTGTTGCAATAAAGCTGTATTGTAGCAGAACGTGTCGTCATTTGTCCCCATTCGTTCTCTTATTAAAACTGGGATAAAAGGTTTTAAATATAGCTTGAGTCTCAGAGAATATTAGCTGGTTTCTATTTCACAAGTTTAAAGAGAAAGAAAAGGGGGGAGAATATATGAAATGATGACTTTTCAAGGAGCTTTGTGTCTCCTTTGAGAGTCAGTGAAGCATACTGTGACTGTCCAGGTTTATCTGTGGGGCCTCTGAGGGGCCACGGTGTCAATGAAGCACTGGTCCAGAAAGGCCTGGTGCTGTTCAGCTGACACTCACACAGCTATGGTTCTGCAGGATCCAATAATCAAATTAGCCTAATTATGGGATATAACCTTTATCTTATGGGTAAGCCTGTCAGAATATTATTGCATCATCATTATATTGGAAAAATGTTAAATAATCTTCATCATTAACTAGTTTTATAAAAGTGAAAGTAATGTTTTGTCATGACTTACTCATTGTTACTGGCTCTGCTGTACATTATCTGCTATAGTGGATTCAATAAAGCAGTTATATTAGCAGTTTAGGCACAGTGTCAGGGTGTAAATATATTTTAACCTTGGTGAAAGGAAGCCACGATCTGAGCTGTTCAACACTTGAAGCTATAGAATCTTTTATGTGGCAGCTTTTATATAAATGTCCTTACTCATCTAACCTTTCCCAGGATAATTTATGATTATGTTATCCAATAAATATAAAATTTTTTTAGGTGAAAATCAAGCATTTTCCTCTATTTAATTCACTTAATATGTAGATATTCATTACAGCTCAAATCAAAGTAAAAGGTTATTTTGTCAAAAGGCAAAAACTGTTGAAAACTGCAGAAAAAGTCACTTTTGCACCAAAATGTGTTATTAAGTGAACAGAAAAGAAAGTGTTTGGAACTCCTCTTTTTTTGTCAAACTTATGATGTACAGGTGACAGTGTTTCTACAAAAAATATATATATATATATTTTTTTTTTTTTTTTTTAATTAATAAAAACAAGACAAAATATATACTGCTGAAAAGCTGAGAAACTGACTTTTTACCTGAATTATTTCAATATATTATTTTATTACATACTGTACATCATTACCAGAGGTGTAAAATAATTCAGTAAAAGTACGTCATTACTGTACTTAAGTAGATTTTTTTTTAGGTATCTGTACTTTATTTATTTTTCTGACAACTTTTTATTTCATTCCCTACATTTTTCCATAAATATCTGTACTTTATACTCCTTACATTGACAGTAGGAAAATAAGTCACTTAAGATGGAAAATCAGTGGAGGAGAAAACCTGTGGCTTCATATATTATAGTTATATGACTATTATCTGACAATTTTGATATTTTATCTCATAATTATGACTTTTTATCTCGCAATTTTGACTTTAAGTTTCACAATTTTAACATTTTATCTAAAATTTTGACTTTTTCTCTTAAAATTATGCACTTTTGTTTAAATCTCATGATGACATTTTATCTCAATTGTGACTTTTTTTTATTATTGTTATTTTTCCACAATGTTCTGCCCATATTCCCAAAACTGACTAACTGTGTGACCTGATCAAACACATTATCTACACAGTAACTCACTTTTAAAGGATTTATTTTAGATACTTTTGAAGCTTTTCTGACTTTTCCTGGTTAAATAATTATTTTTCTGTTCATGACCAAAAAAAAACTGTTTCACTTTTTACTTTATTACAATTGAGAAGTTATACTTGTTTTTTACTTTTACTTCAATCAGTTCAATCAGTACTTCTACTTTTACCAGAGTATTTTTTCACACAAGTATCTGTACTACAGAATCTGAGTACTTTTACCACCTCTGATCATTACCATGAATATATTACTGTTATTTAGGACAACATAGTAGTGCAATCATTAGTGCTGCCAGCTCACAGCAAGAAGGTCCTGAGTTTAATTTGTGTGGAGTTTGCCTGTATCTGTGTGGGTGCTGTGTGGGTGCTGTGTGGGTGCTGTGTGGGTGCTGTGTGGGTGCTCCAGCTTCCTCTCACAGTCCAAAGACATGCACCGCTGTAGGTCAGACTGAGTCACCCATAGGTGTGAATGTGACAATGAATGGTTGTTCTTGTATGTGTCAGCTACGTGATAAACATCCAAGGTGTTCACAAAACAGACCAACCTGGCAACCCTGTTGAAAACTGGATGAATGAATGAATGAACAAACATATCAGGGGTTCAAAAGTTGGTCAATTGTCGTCATGTTCATTGAATAAATAACTATTTTATGGAAACTGTTCATTCCAAAAATAAGCCTGTGTGATGATAGAATAGAATAGAATAGAATAGAATAGAATAGAATAGAATAGAATAGAATAGAATAGAATAGAATAGAATAGAATAGAAGTACTATATTGATTGAGAATTTTCTTCACAACAACAGCAGAATTTAACATATAAGTGAAGGAGACAAACACTAAGGTACAAATTAAAGGAGTAAAAAAAATGTAATTACACTTTAGGTCTTCAAGATCATATCCATAGAGCAGTAAACTACAACACCTCCAAATAAGATCTAATATTAAAGTGTCCCTGTACTGGTCATGTTTATGATATTACGATGGCAGAACCTTTGGAAGTGTATGTTATTGTTTCAGGGTGATGAGTATGAGGTAGTCAGTCAGTGAGATCAAGTGGAAAGCATGTGTTCACACCTTTTGTTTGTGCAGCTGTAAGGTTTACACTCCATTGTCCTGTAGAGCAGCGTTTCCCAACACTGGTCCTTGAGGCACTCCTTCTTTGAACACACATGACGGTCATTATCATTGTTCTGCGTAGCTGGATGATAGGCTGGTTAGAGAGAGAAACATCTAAAACATGTAGGATAGGGTGCCTCGAGGACCAGGGTTGGGAAACTCTGTACTCTCTACATACTGTCTGATACTCTTGTTCTTCCATAGTTTAAGTATTGTGCAGCAATATGGGCCAACATCTATGAATGAAATATTAATTCTATATTTTTACTCCAAAAGAAACCCATACGAATTGTTAGTCAAGGACTATACTTGGTGGCAACAAATCTTTTATTTATTAAATTAAATGCTCAAAAACTACATGATATTGTGGACCTTAATACTTTTATTATAATGTATAAAGTTTGTGACCACATGCTTCCCTACTGTGTAATACTAAATAACTGTGACTTTATTCAGAATGAAGTTTAATTGAGAATAGTCATTTTCAACTGGAATTAGGTGTTTACATGGTCATTTTAATTATCTTTATTCAGAATTATTCAGAATTTCATAATGAGGTCTATCAGAACAGACTCTCCTTATAAACAGTGTCTGTGCAGTACAGTAGAACCCCCCCCCCAATACAGGAAATACTGGACGAGAGCCTCAGGGTACAGAAATGTTTGCCCAAGTATTATCCACAGAAGGAAACATCACATCCTGAAAATAAACAAGACCTTCCTCAGACATCCAGTCAACGAACGGTCCGTAGATAATATTATTAACCCTTTGATACATACTGGTCACTACAGTTATTCTACTGTTGTTCTCTTGTATATTCATGGATTTTGTTGTTTTAGTTCCATATCTGGTCTGTTCTTAATAATTGATCTGCATTAACATGTTAACATGTAAATCAATTGTTTGTTGTTATTAGAGAGATTAGATTTTAATTAATTATTTTTTTTACTTTCATAGTGTTCTGATATTGCATTTTAAAAACATTTATTTATTGGAAATGCCATGAGATCTACCCATACCGCAGTGACAGCTGATCCAAAATGAGAGTCCTGACGTATAAAAGGAAACTGGATCACATCACAGCGGTCCTCAAATCCTTATATTGTCTTCCTTTGGGTCAAAGGATAGAATTTAAAATCTTACTCCTGGTCTATAAAGCACCAAATATATCTTAGACCTGCTGGTTCCATATGAAGCATCCAGAGCCCTGAGGTCATAGGTCATCAAGAACAGGTTAACTGTGTGTTCCCAAAATCAGAACCAAATTCTGCTCCTCACCTGTGGAACAAACTACCTGAATACCTGAGGTGTGACAAAACCTGTCAGTTAATTTAAATCAGGCCTGAAAACATGACTGTTCACTGGAGCTTTTACTTAGATCCTCAATTGAATTCTCTTGTACATGAAATGTGCTATACAATACATTTACTACCCTGGTCTAAATGCATTGGCCATACTATCAGTGGAAAAGGCACTTGTCTGGGACATGTCTGACTTCAACAATAAGAGTTCATTTGACACTGGTGGAGAAGAGGACGCTCAAGAAACTGTTATCTATCACAAACAAAGATGAGCACCCTCTTCACCACACACTGGACAAACAGCAGAACGTCTCTAACAGACTATTACAGCTCCACTGTTAAACACACACATTCACCTCTGTCTGAGGTTCAAATCCAGTCATTAACATCAGATTCAGAACCTTTATTTGTCATTTTGCGGATCATGCAAACATGTACGGCACTACCTTCAATATCGATCACCAATCAGAAACATCGATTACTAATTGAACTAGAAAAGCACTCTGAGAGCACCTATCTATCTATCTATCTATCTATCTATCTATCTATCTATCTATCTATCTATCTATCTATCTATCTATCTATCTATCTATCTATCTATCTATCTATCTATCTATCTATCTATCTATCTATCTATCTATCTATCTATCTATCTATCTATCTATCTATCTATCTATCTATCTATCTATCTCTATCTATCATGGAAACAATTACGTGAATGAAGGATAGATGAGTAAAGTTTACTTATAAAAACACATGGCTGATTTTAATTGTAATATTTATTTGGTGTATCT
Source organism: Siphamia tubifer (assembly GCA_020466265.1). Taxonomy (NCBI): domain Eukaryota; kingdom Metazoa; phylum Chordata; class Actinopteri; order Kurtiformes; family Apogonidae; genus Siphamia; species Siphamia tubifer. The sequence continues at coordinate 35,450,165 of CM035788.1, forward strand.
TTGGTGGTATGTGGTTATAATGCTTCAGAAAACTGACTTTCTTACTGCAACCTAAAAAATATTTCACTAGCCACTGCTGAAGCCATACAATATTCTGAACTCTACAGTCTACACCAGAAATAGGAGGTATAAGTACGTTGTTACTGCATTTTAAATAGATTTATCTGTCATTTACTTGAGTATTTATTTAATTTCCTTTATTTTTCCTGAACGTCTTGGATCTTTATTTATTTATTTAAATTGTATTTTGCCATTTACAGGCAAGGAACCAAATCTTTTCACACGCACTTAGGCAACAGGAAATTAACTGTGTTCTATCATTTATGTACATTTTATTCTATTTTTTTACAAAGCATCTTTGATAAAACTATCATTAGGCTTGTACAACAGTGAATATTTAAAAATAACTGACAAAATATTGATCATAATTATTTCTATAACAATTAATCACTAAGTCACATTTCAAGTCTTACTAGTTATACATTGAGTCGTACCAGTTGTACAAGTACTGTGAAATAATAAAAATAAAATATTATAGACATAAATTCATAACTCTTGACTAAGTTCTGGATTACTGTCTGACAGCCTGTATTTGATGCAGTCCCAATTTCCACAGCAGTCATGCGTAACCAAGAGCACAGATTCATTTGAGAAGCAAAAATATGTGTTGTGTAGACTCACTATTTCATAGTTCAAAGGCCATCATCATAAAATGTATTATTATTTTTTTTCCCTTCACAACACAAACCCATGCTATTTCTCCCTAACAAACAATAAGAGCATAAAAGTCTCAGCATCTGGCAAAATAATCATGACATTCAACAGTATTGATCAACACTCTCATCAAAACTTCACTAATTTACTGCAGCTTTAGTATCAGCAACTAACTAGTGGACACTTACTGTGAAAACAGTCAATGCCAAAAGAAGGATTTCATGTGCTGTTTGACATAAAACATCATCAAAGTGTGACCCAGGATCTTCCTGGCAAACCTCCCCATAAGAGTCGTCATAATTCAACTGTATTTGACAGATTTATTATATCTTCATGGAATCCTGAGCAGGCAGAGTTGGAGACCATCATCTACCAAACTACTGATAGATCACAACCAGATTTTTTCGCCTTGGATAAATGTCATTTTCATCATCAAACTCCACTTTGGTTCATCTGGTAATCATTCACACTCAATAGCAGAAAAAACAAAGGCGGGTTAGTGGAAAAACATCTAAGACTGATTAAAAAATATCCAAGGACCAACCAATGTTGTTTTGCTTCAGACATTAAAACATTAGGATTTAGATTGTTACAGGATTAAATGATTTGGTCCACATCAGAATTAATATAAAATGTATTGTGTGTGTACATATATATGTATGTATATATATATATATATATATATATATATATATATATATATAAAACTATTATAAAATAATAAAATATATCAAAACATTTGAACCAATATGAAAAATAAACCAAAACTAAGATCTAAGAAAACTAATACAAACTAACAAATCTGCTCGAAAAGTGAATTGAAGAAGTGAATTCTAACTGAATTTTTAAAAAACTTTGACAGAGTATTTATTAACTTGAATAAGGCTCCGTCCACACAACAACGCAACAAGGTTTTGTTTTGTACCGGATACAAAAGATATCGTGTCCACACTGGGAACGGATCACGTAAACATGGCGACAAAACACGTGCTGAAAACGATGCGATACACATGTCACACCTCTAGGTGCACAGTAAGACCGTCCCACCGGATACACCGGAACAATAGAAGAAGTAAAGCGCATAAAAGACGAGAAAAAGAAAAAAACCTACGGGTGACGGAGCGCTAATATCGCACATTCGCAACTCGAAAACATTGCCGTGTGGGCGGGGCTTAAGATCACTCCATAGTTTTACCTTTGACAAATGAAACACATCTTTGTTTGATATTTCTTCTTATTTTACTTATTTCAAATTGAAGCAGACCTCTTAAATTATAACACACTCTTCTTAACTTGAAGAAGAATTTAATTAGTTCGGTCTGATTTATTTGGCTGAAAATGAAATATACATGAATAATGATAACACAAAAAAGCGTAAAGCACTTGTTTCCACTGTGGTCCCTCAACAAAAATAAAGTAGAAAAGCAGATCTCCACCAAGGTAGATACCCCCCACCCCCCCGGATCACCACCAAAATGAAATCAGTTCTTCCTGTTCACATTTCCAACATATCCTGAAAATTTCATCAAAATCCATCCATAAGTCTTCGAGTTATCTTGAACACAGACAAACAGATAAACGCCGGCACAAACAAAATCTCCTTGGCGGAGGTAATTACATTATTAAAACAAGTTAAAACAGTAAAAAAAAACAAAAAAAAAAAACAAGAGATGTAAAAACACATCACCAAATGTACACAATAAAATAATTAAACATAAATAAAATCCTGTCTTTCATGGTACCTTAGGTTAAAAAATGTTCCATAACAGCCTTTTTAAAACGGTTAAAATTCAGGATGGTTCTAACCGTCGTAGGAAGACTATTCCAAACCTTAATACCAGTGAATAGAAATGTGGATTTGCCAGATGAGTTGAGTGCAGGTATGTATAAGGATGTTGCACTAGATCTGATGTTCATGGAATGAAGCTGATGGGTAAAGTTGAAGCTATGTTTTAAAAAAAACTGTGTTTGATTGTGTAGAATTTTTAAAACAAGCTTAAGCTTCAACTGAATAAAACACTCTTTTACTGGCAACATATTGACCTGTTCAAACTCCACAGCACTTATATGGTGCATTTAACATCATTCTGGGACACCTGTAATATATTTTAGAACTTTTTGGATAAACCCGAAAACCAAGTTGTAGTGGCATAGTTGTGTTTGTTTGTATATGTTAATCTGTGCTTTTTTTTCCTTTCACATTTCTATTGAGTTACAAGATTTCTAACTTCTTGACCTATAGATACAGTAAGTTTGTTTGTTTATTTCAAGTCTTTATTTTTAACATGTAGAAATAAATGCAATTCAAATCAAGCAAAAAAAAACATCAATAATGATACATAAAGGACTGATAAGCGAAAAAAAAAAGGATATATATATATATATATGTATATATATATATATATATATATATATATATATATATATATATATATACTAGTGATGCGTGGGCTGACCCGAAGTGAGCAGGTGCCGGTGGTCATCCACAGTTAAAGGTCATTAAAAAATCTTTTTAATGATTCGGTCGGGTCATTTATCATGAGATAAACATTAAAATAACCTGGTAAATACACTTCATTAACTGAATGTCTGTGAAGGTGACATACAACGTCATCAGTATCCTACAGTATGGAGGGAGCAAGAGAGAAAGTCAAGTTAGGAGAGTGGAAGCTCCATAAACATAGAAACAAAAAAAGTTAAGGTTTAGGACACATTCACTGAGATTTTTAAAGATGATGAGCAGCTCCCAGTGTTTTCTTTTCCGTGGAAACCGGGTTCAAATGTCTCTTTTCGTGTTAAAGATTGTCGACCCCAATGACATCGGATTTTAACACAGAAATAAATGCAGGTATGTGAGTGAGGTCATGTGTTGTTCATAAAGACCATCGATTAATTTTTTAAAATGCAGGTCGAGAAGCAGGCGGGTTAGTTAAAAAAGCGGTCGGTTGCGGGTCGTTTATACAATGACCCACACATCACTGATATATACACATATGTACACACACACACACACACACATATATACATATTCATACACATGTAAATTAAAATAAATGAAATAAAACATACTCAAAAAGGAGTAGGAAGAAGTAAAAACGTATATGTACTTCTACCCAAAATCTTTATTCCCTATATCAGCGATCCCCAATAGGCGGCCCGCGGGCCACATCCGGCCCGCGAGAGGATAGAGACTGGCCCAAACCAACTTCTGAGCAAAACTATTCTTTTTCTGAAATGTTGTAACGTTGCGACATTAGCGCCGTCATCTCTGCCCCGCGTGTGTTTTTCTTTTTTCTTGTCTTTTTTTACTCTGGTCTTTTTTTGGAGTGTGTGAAGCGCGCCTCTCCTGCGACATATGTTTAAACTGGACATTGTCATCTGGACCTTGCCTCACTACTCAGTCACTCAGCCACTGTTACATCCTCATAATTCACAGGCTTCATTGAACACATGATCAAACCACTTCAGCAGTGGTCCCCAAACCCCGGGCCGGTCCGTGGATCACTTGGTACCGGGCTGCCGGCCGTCTAATAATTACTTAATTCATTCATTCATTATTTCTCTTGTATTTATTATCCGAGTCTGAACAATCTTTTATTTTGAAAAGTGACCGGATTCTGTCGGTTACATCTGTCACTCGAATGCCAAAAATATAACCCACATGTTGGCAAAGTCAGTAAGAACAGATGTGTTTGGAAAGTTTCTTTTCCAAGAGGAAAATGCGACTGAAGAGACAGAAGAAGAGCCTCCAACTGTAGAGAAAAGGAAAGTTTTAACAGATAATACCAGGAGTTGGACTGGAAATATGGATTTATGGTGACAGGTGATTCCCACAGATCAGACCCGCTGTGGCCCATATAAACAATCTATGTACCCCCTAGTCCGTGGTAAAATTGTCAAACGGTCGTCAGTGATAAAAAGGTTGGGGACCATTGACTACAGGACAAACACATTCATTGTTTTGGGTTTTTCTTCTGTTTGTGTTTATGTATGGAGGATAATTGGTGCTATTGTTTAGATGAGTTAATATGATTTCAGTTTGATGTTTGTTCCATGTAAATATTGTTGTGTGTTAATTAAATAATGTGGTCATTAGTATGTCCATGGGCTTATGGATATATAAAGGGAAGCGTTTCCCAGTAGTGTAGGGGGTGTAGTTGGAGATAAATTCTGTAGATTTAGAAAGATTTGAATTTGAAGTGGAAGTAAGAGTGTGGCTGAAATCTGTTTTTTTAGTGCTGAATGGTAAAAGACCAACTTTATTTTATTGTGTTTTGAGATCTCTTGTAACAATTTTTTCTTTTTCCTATTTTTCTTTTTTTTTTTTTGGTATTTGGTATTTGGTAAAAACTGTGCACTCCTCATCACTGCTGGTTTTGGATTTGGGTGTAAATAAATGAAAAACTACTGAAGTCAAATGAACCCTTGACAAATATATATATATATATATATTATCCCAGCTGGGATAATATCCTGGCCACTGGAAGAGATACAAGCCACTGATATCAAGACAAGGAAACTCCTTACCATGCATGGAGGGTTCCACCCCAAGTCCAGTGTCCTGAGGCTGTACACTAAGCGAAAGGAAGGGGGCCGAGGACTAGTAAGTGTCAGAACTACTGTCCAGGAGGAAACGGCGAACCTCCAGGAATACATCAAGAAAATGGCCCCCAATGACCAACTGCTAAGTGAATGCCTCAGGCAACAAAAGCCCAGTAAGGTTGAGGAACCAGAGGGGCTATCATGGAGGGACAAACCCTTGCATGGCGTGTACCATCGACAAATTGAGGAAGTGGCTGATATGGAAAAGACATACCAGTGGCTGGAAAAGGCTGGACTAAAGGACAGCACAGAGGCGCTACTCATGGCTGCACAAGAACAAGCCCTGAACACCAGAGCAATAGAGGCCGGGGTCTACCACATCAGACAGGACCCCAGGTGTAGGCTGTGTAGAGAAGCCCCTGAAACAGTCCAGCACATCACAGCAGGGTGTAAGATGCTGGCAGGCAAGGCATACATGGAGAGGCATAACCAGGTAGCGGGCATACTGTACAGGAACATCTGTAAAGAGTATGGACTGGAGGTCCCAGGGTCAAGATGGGAGAACCCCCCAAAGGTGACAGAGAACAAACAGGCCAAGATCCTGTGGGACTTCCAGATCCAGACTGACAAGATGGTGATGGCCAATCAGCCTGACATAGTGGTGGTGGATAAACATGAGAAGACAGTGGTGGTGATAGATGTAGCAGTCCCCAGTGATAGCAACATCAGAAAGAAAGAACATGAGAAGCTTGAGAAATACCAAGGGCTGAAAGAGGAGTTAGAGAAAATGTGGAGTGTGAAGGCAACGGTGGTACCAGTAGTGATCGGAGCATTAGGGGCAGTGACCCCCAAGCTGGGAGAATGGCTCCAGCAGATACCAGGAACAACATCAGAGATCTCTGTACAAAAGAGCGCATTGCTAGGAACAGCTAAGATCCTGCGCAGAACCCTCAGGCTCCCAGGCCTCTGGTAGAGGACCCGAGCCTGAAGGAGACACCGCCCACGTGGGGCGAGAGGAACATTTTTTTTTTTTTTTTTTTTTTTATATATATATATATATATATATATATATATATATATATATATATATATATATATATATATATATATATATATGTTGTCCCGTTCTTGGAAATAAACGTTGAAAACGAAGCTCACTGAAATCGCTCCTTGTGAAGGTACTTACTTCCGTCTTGGAGGGGCGGCATTTTCCCCTGATTTTTTGACTACAGGATAACGTCAGAAACGGTTAATAGTACGTTTACAATAATAACACAAAAAAGAATGAAAAAGTTCATTTTGGGATCCATGAACATCCATATATATATATATATATATATATATATATATATATATATATATATATATATATAGTATTATTTAAGTATGTCCAACTGGCTGCTGTTACAGCTGTCTTTCTGCCAGCAGACTAGCAAAGTATATTTTTAAAATTTTATTTTGAGTAGCTGCTGTTATAAATCTGTCAACTTTCCAAGCAGACTTTAATAACCAAATATTTATTTTGAGAAAATGGTTGGCTCTCAACTTTTGTTTCTAGGGTGCAATTTGTCTTTGTGTGACCCTGACAAATAGTATTCCTGAATCCCAGGCACAACTAATAATGTTATAAAGCACTATAAGTGCAGATTCAACATTATTCTCTGTATTGTCACTGGAGTGGGACTGTTGCTCCCCAATGCTGTGTGCCCGACAGGTGCTGTGGCCCTCGGCTTGGTGCCCAGGTCAGAATTTGGCCCTTGATGAAATCTAATTGGGGAACCCTGCCCTATATTATCTATATGTAGCAATGATTTTATATCAATATAATAATGATAATAATAATAACAAATATAACTAGTGCATATACACTAATACAATACCCATTTATAAATTATCAAATAGTTTATAGATTCTGTAGTTTCTGATATCATTTTTTCAGTACAGTTACAATTTACATTCGGCATCACATGATGTAAGGATCTGCTTATGTGTTTCTGTGTGTGTGTGTGTGTGTGTGTGTGTGTGTCTGTGTGTGTGTGTATGTGTGTGTGTGTGTGTGTGTGTGTGTGTGTGCATTGTACACTATGGAATGATGTACAGTCCATTTTCTGACATGGAGATAAAAGACTTGTGAAAAGTAGAAACAGACATGCTATAATGAAATGGACACCAACCCGACATACCATCCTTTTCAGCCATAATCCATCTTAATCCTATCTTTGTCAGGTCAAGCATCGTTCCAGACGAGCAGCAACTGCAACAGCAACTTTAGTGTAACTGATGCAACATGTGAGAACCTTCAAGACCCTCTCATTAGTAAGGATTTTATATTCCTCACCTTCTGCATCACAGTGTCAACTCACTTTCATTAACCCTCTGGGATTCCTTCTAGAAAAGTCCTTACTAAATATGTGTGGTGTGTGAAAAAGGTACACTGGAATAATGTAATAGTTGATTAAATAGAAAAACAATACAATAGGGATAAAAACAAATATTCAACCATTTCAATTATCAATGTTTTTCACTCTTTAAATGATATAAACACCATTTTTAAGGCAAAAATATATTCATTATGGGATGATTCTCATGAAAAAAAATCAATGGCCCTGAGGTTTTACTGGTTAAATATGAAATAAACCCTATGTATGAATATATATATATATATATGGAAATCCTGGAGGGTCTGAATAAGGCTTCAATGGCTTACAACAGATATTTTTAACAAGTCAGATTCACAATGTTCAGTCAGTTATATTTAAGAACCTCTGTTGAATTATATTATACAGTCATTTATACACTAATAAATAAATGGTAAATGCTTTTGATTCCATGAGCATTGCACACACTGTTTTTGTTCGAGATCTTCTACTTTCAACTCTGCTGTCATCATTCAAAAGTGTGAAATTACTTTAACAATTTACAATGTTATGATCATCCAATCTAGCCTTTGTCTCATAACTGCATCAATATGACAAGACTGATATCATGACTGAAACTACTCGGCATTCCAGGATTAAAATGTATTTTTTAATTTTAAATTTGTTTGGTAATAGTGTATTATTTTTCATAATGTGACAAATGTCATTATTAATAGCTAATTCTACAGTTAGCATTATTGTGCTGAGTCATCACATCACCACAAGGCTGTTTTTCATTACCGCAACAGTTTCATGTTCCGTGAGAATCACCCTATTGATCATGATGTCACACACAAAAAATTACTTTTTGCCTCAAAGCTGTCATTCCATAGTTATTTCATTAATATTACTGTGTTCTCCATTGTTATTGAATACATTGTGTGTTGGTTCTATTTTAAAAAATGCTTTGTTTCCAGCTGTTTTTGCACGGTACAAAAATCACTTGAGATCGAACAACAGAGTTTACCGGAATTTCCTCAGGTTTCTCTTATTGGTTCAGAATGCATGAACCTCTCGCTGTGTATGTATTTAGCTTTACCCAAGTAGCATCCAGCTAGGCTTTATTTCCACAGAGAGCACATGAACCAGTTTGATCCACCATTTTTTTCCAGTTTTTGCAGAAGCTATTGTGGCGCCATCTTCTCTTGTAAATGCTAATGCTAATGCTACTTCAGATTCGCTGCCGGGGACGGGCTTAACCCCACGTGGGTGACGCTAAAGTCCCTTTGTCATCAGACGGACCGGCTTTTTCTGGGTCCCTCGTTCCTCTTGTTCTTTTCTGTGAATGCAGTATGCAGCCAGTGGAGGTGACAAAGCGCTGTCAAAGGCAGCATGTGTTGGTAAGTCAGGGTGACCCATCAGATTCCAAAAGGAGCGTGGAAAAGTGGTTTTCAGCGGAATGACACCTTTAATGTCTTATGGATCAAAAATAGTTGTTATAATGGAAGTGACTTGGGTGACAGATGCTAGTCTGGTAATTGTCTTTTGTTTACAACGTGCACATTTTAGTTGGTGTCCAGAAAACTTTTGAATTCTGACCTTACTTTTCAATTCTGAAAAATAATATGATGTTTTTTTTAACACCAAGTGCAAAGTGTGTGTAAAAGGTGAACCAGGATACCGGAGGGTTCATATCGTTAGTGAACCACCAGCAAAAAAAAAGGAAAAACCATCTCAGGAAGTTAATATGCGTATAATGGCTTTTGAACAGAAATTTCCTATGGATCTCTTCCCACTTTGAGCAGTTCAGACCAGACAGATGTAAATTCATGATACTGAGAGTTTCATGACTGAATCCTGGCTGTTATGTGGGGATTGCTTAACCAAGTTTGAAACATGAAGCATCTGAGGGTGAATTAAGGCCAGTCTATTGAAAGCCAAAAAAAAAATAAAAAATGTTTGCAAAGGGTTGGCACTGATCATAAATTGGTTCAATGGGATGTAATGACACATAATATGAGTTCCTTGACCTGCTGTTTGGAATAAAGGCTTCGACCTTCACTCTCAGTAATTACAGTTACAGACTCGCACCAAATGTCTTTTTTCAGAATCATATTTTTGCACATATGTTCATGTTTTTACTCTTTTCCTCTCTGCAACTGCTGAGCTGATACCAGAAAAAGGGAGTCTTTCTCATTCACAGCTGCAATAAACAATATATTTGCCAAGTTTCTGGTATCGTTCTCAAATCTATGGTAATGTTTTGCAAGAACAAGGATCATTATACGTTACTTTTGTGTGACTGCCAAATGTTGACTCCTTTATCACAGTCACTCATGATCTGTAGGGAGAGATAATGGAATTATTTTGGGTTAAAATGTCTTTAGACCACCACATTTTCCAAAAACAATTGAGTTCTAAGTGCTCTTGATTTTGATATAAAACTAATACTGCTAAGATGCTTATTTTACTTTAATCTCATTCTGTTTAAAATCATACTGGAAGGATAATAAAGGGTCAACTCAAGAATGTGATACTAAGCAGGAGCCTTGAGACTGTCACTGACCGGCCCACATTTACAAGCTCAAGTTTCAATGTTCATCAACTCACTGACAGAAAGTGCAGAAGTTAAACAGAAGAACACCTAGACCTAGAAATGAAATAAAAGTAAGACTCTGAGATGTAGAGAGTGAGGTGACGGCAAGAAAAATAGGACCAATGACACCTTATTTCACTGGCATGTTCTATTGAAGAGAGGAGAGGAGAGGAGAGGAGAGGAGAGGAGAGGAGAGGAGAGGAGAGGAGAGGAGAGGAGAGGAGAGGAGAGGAGCGGAGAGGAGAGGAGAGGAGAGGAGAGGAGAGGAGAGGAGAGGAGAGGAGAGGAGAGGAGAGGAGAGGAGAGGAGAGGAGAGGAGAGCAGAGCAGAGGAGAGGAGTGGAGCAGGAGAGGAGAGGAGCGGGAGAGGGAGGAGAGGAGAGGAGTGGAGCAGGAGAGGTTTGGTTTTCAAAAATCCCTTTATTAACCACTTCAATAAAGATTTTTCAACAAAAAGAGAAAAACATAGCTCCCGAGACAAAGAGAAAAACTTTTCTGAATAAAACAGAAAACATTCTGGAACAATACACACAAATCAGAGCTTAATATTTAGTTGCCCATTCTCTTCGACAACGCACAGAACCCCATTTAAAGACCACATACATGTGAAATCTTGCATTTTGTCCATTAATCTATGATAGACAAACTCGACCCTAAGGCGAGATGTCAACAGTCCTTTAAAAACTGGTACCAGGTCTACACACCCGGTGTCCTGAGCCTTATTTTTCCGAGTCAGCCATATGGCCAACTTTGCGGAACCCGAAATGAAATTCAGCAAACCACAAACATTTTTCCTGTTTTTCTGACATTTTTGTCCAAACACAAAAGCTTCCAAAGAAAAAGAAAACCCAAACCCTTGAAACAAACTTGTCAACACAACAAACAGTGATCTTAGTCTAGGACATTGAATGAACAAATGCGTAAGGGTTTCAGACTCCAAACAAAACAAACACTCCTCGCCCACCCCAGGATCAATGTGCGCCCTGTATCTGTTCGTGGCTATCGCACCATGTACAATCCTCCACTGGAGGTCTGCTGTCCGCTTTTCAAGAGGCAGCTTGTACAAGAACCGCCAACTGCCCTTCGGGGAAGCATCCGGGCCAAAAAACTCGGTCCACCCCGACTCCTTGACTTCAGAGAGAGACTGAAAATGAAACACTTTCACACAAGTCTGATAGAGTTCTTTTTTACCAGCTTCCTTAAAACCATCTAACGCTGGTGTTTCAAAGGACAGAAGCTGCCCCCCCCTCTCCTCCCACTCTCTCACTGCAGGGGAAACAGACAATGCAGGGAAGCTGTAGTCGCTGCCCTCACTCCACTGGTCGCGTTGAGATTTGTCTCTCACAAAGAGTCTTAAATGGAGAGGCAGATTCTCTGAGACTTCAGTCACCACCCTGTTGAATAAACGGATAGAGGTGACTTTACTCCTTACTCTCAGCATGGTTTCAGGAAGATCTGCCAGCTCCATCAAATGTCCAATTTTGGTACACCCAGCCTCTCTGAGACTGGTCCTCAGGGAAGAAGATTCCAGGACCTTAGTCTTCAGTAGGTCATTGGCAAACAACGGTTCCTCAAAAATCGACATTCCCAGAGTCTCGCTGTATGCTCGTTGTATCTTTAAAATCTGCCATGCCTGCAAGACAGAACTATAAAAAGGAGTGAGACCAGACAGATCAAGCTCTGCACTACGGATCAAAAACAGCTGCTTATCGTAGTGCAAACGTCCCGCTCTCCACATCAGCAGTCTTGCCGTTTCCAACCATCTTAATCCACTGTTATATAGAAATCTTTGCGCTGTCTGTAGTCGGAAAGAAGCAAGTCTTGACGAAATGTCTATCAGTCCTTGCCCACCCTCAGCCACAGGAAGGTACAATGCAGCTGCTCGAAGCCAGTGTCTACCAGACCAGAAAAAGTCCAAAATTTTCCTCTGTATTTCCTCAATCAGACCCCTCGGTGGTGTCAAAGGAATGAGTTTATGCCAAAGAGCCGAGGCAACCAAGTTATTAGCCACCAGAACTCTTCCCCTATAAGACAGCTGGGGTAGCAACCATTTCCATTTAGACAACCGGGCGCACACTTTCTCCATAACTCCCTCCCAATTCTTCCTCTGAAAACTGTCAGAACCTATAAAAACTCCCAAAACCTTCAGCCCCTCCCTCCCCCATCTTAGACCTTCTGGGAGTATAGGTATTCCCTGCTCCCTCCATTCACCCAACAATAGTGCCTCGCTTTTTGTCCAATTCACCCGTGCAGATGTTGCCCTCTCATACAAACCCAGGGTATCTTGCAAACAACGAACATCATCCTGACTACAAACAAAAACATTAACATCATCTGCATATGCTGAAACTGTTAAAGGACGCTCAAAAACACCAAGCCCAGGCAATGAGAAACCACTGAGCCGATCCCTCAGCCTGCACAGTAGAGGCTCAATCACTAAACTGTACAATTGGCCTGAGATGGGGCATCCCTGCCTTATACCCCTCTGCACAGTGATTGGCCGACTCAGCCCCGCCCCCAATTTCACCAAGCATTGTGCATTAGAATAAAGCAGACTCACCCACGACACAAAACCATCACCAAAACCAAACGCCCTTAGTGCTGAAAATAGATAGGAGTGATTCACCCTGTCAAAAGCTTTCTCCTGATCAAGAGATAGCACACCAACATTTGCATTAGAACAGTTACAAACATCAACTAGATCTCTCATGAGAAAAATATTGTCCATAATATTTCTGTCCATAATACAATAGCTCTGATCACCATCAATGACATTTCCAAGCACCTCTTTTAGTCTGTTCGACAGAACTCTGGACAGAATCTTATAGTCTGAGCATAGCAGGGCGACTGGCCTCCAGTTCTTTAAAAGTGCCAGGTCTCCCTTCTTAGGCAGAAGGGAGATTATTGCCCTTTGACAAGACACTGGGAGAGAGCCATTTTTATAGCATTCTTGAAAAACACCAAGAATATCATGGCAAATAATGTTCCAAAAGGTTTTAAAAAAGTCCATTGATAATCCATCAATCCCAGGTGCTCGTCCAGATCCTAACTGACTGACAGCAGTAGTCAATTCCTCCAATGTCAGATCTCTATCCAGTTCTTTTTTTTCCTCTTCGCTGAGCTGAGGAAGGTCTTTCAGTAGCTCCTTTCGACTGTCCAAATAACAAGGTTCTGCGTTGAACAGATCGGTGTAAAAATCCACGGCGTGCTTTCTCATCAGAACCGGGTCAGTAGTAGTCTTTCCATTTGGTAATTTTAAAACAGCCATTGTTTTCCTCTCAGCTGTTGATCTCTCCAGATTAAAGAAAAAAGAGGTTGGAGCATCCATGTCCTTCAGCTGGAGGAAACGAGATCGGACCAGGGCTCCTTTGACCCTCTCCTGCAGGAGTGAGCTCAGCTCAGACCGTTTACTCTCCAACAGAGGTCCAGTACTGTCATCAGCAGTCCTGTGTAAACCATCCTCAATGGTTCTAATGTCTTTTTCCAAATTTTTGATTTCATTTTTTATTCTCATTGAGGAAAAAGCAGTGTACTGCTGACAGAAAAGACGGATTTGTATTTTACCCACCTCCCACCAGAGTTTCAGAGAGCAAAAATTTTCCTTCTTGGACTTCCAATTAAGCCAGAAAGTATTAAAATATTGACAAAAGTTTTTATCTTGTAACAACTTGTTATTAAAAGACCAACAAGATTTAGCCCGTTCACCTACTGATGTTATGATGTTAACTGTTACCAAGTGATGATCAGTGAAACCAACTGGAATTATATTGCAGTGGAGTAATTTGGGGCTGAGAATTTTTGAAATATATATCCTATCCAATCTAGCAGCACACACTTGATTGTTATTAACCCTAACCCACGTATACTGCTTAGATTGGGGATGTTTTATCCTGAAGGAATCAAGTAAGTCTGCTTGTAAAATAGCAGTTTTAAGTATCTGAGATGATTGAGGGTGGGGTTCTTCACCAATTCTGTCTACAGTGAAGTCCAAAGTGCAGTTAAAATCACCACCAACAATGATATGATCTTGCTGATGAGCTGACAATTCATTTTTCAAACAATTATAATAGTGTATTCTCTCCCTCCCATTATTGGGAGCATAGATGTTTACAAGGCAATAAACAGAATTCTCTATGTTTGCTCTTACAATTAACATACGACCCTTTAATACTTCAGAACAGGACAAAATGGTTGTAGCAGGGTCCTTAAATAAAATGGCTACCCCTGCACTAACATTAGACCCATGGCTGAGTCTACAGGAACCTTTCCACCAAAGTCCCCACTCTATCTCATCCTGAACAATGGTGTGTGTCTCTTGCAAAAACAGAACATCAATGTTATTATTCGTTGAAATTTCAGAAATGAGTGCCCTCTTCTGTCCATTCCTCCCACCATTAATATTTAAAGATCCTATTGTAAGGCTCCTCATAGGTGAGACAGAAAAGGAAAACAGACAGATATAACCAAACAGGTACCAGAATAAACAGAAAAACACCCAGTGCTGCATTATCATTTCAGGTTTTTTGATCTTCTGGTTTTACCACTAGTTTTCCTTAGATTGGTGATGTGTTTCTTCAACCTGAAACGCTTCTTCTCATCCAAAAGATCAAAACCCACCCTTCTTTTCAGGACACTGACTGATCTAATAAATTTATCAGCATCTTCAAAATAATCCTCCACTTTGACAGATTTCTTGTAAGTTTCGTCCAAAAACTGATTAATTTCTTCTAATGGGTATAAGTCCACACTCCTGCTTGAACCTCCAGACATGGAAACATTATCAGACTCATAATCATCATCTAAATCATCCATTACCCCAGAAGCCTGGCTGTTACACAGCAGATAGTCTGTGGACTCAGAAAGACCCAAACTTTCCTCAGCTGGACATTCCTGTCTTACTTTTTCACCATTATTTTCTGTCAAAGTCAAAGGATTTTCCCCCTGAAGGGGAGCCACTTCCATTTCATTCACACTAACCACCACATTATTTACCTGAGGGACCTCTTCTACCCTCTTAGAGGCCTCTGCCTCGGGTACAATAGTCCCAGACCCACCTGCGCCAGACCCGCCGGCCCGAGGGGACCCGGACCCCCCGGACCCGCCGGCCCGAGCGGACCCGGACCCGGCGGACCCGCCGGACCCGCCGGACCCACCAGACCCGGACCCGCCGGACCCGCCGGACCCGCCGGACCCAGCGGACCCACCAGACCCGGACCCGCCGGCCCCAGCGGACCCGGACCCAGCGGCCCGAGCGGACCCGGACCCAGCCCCACCGGACCCAGCGGCCCGAGCGGACCAGGACCCAGCGGACCCGGACCCGCCGGACCCGGCGGCCCCAGCGGACCCGGCGGCCCCAGCGGCCCCGGACCCGCCGGCCCGAGCAGACCCGGACCCCCCTACCGCCTTATCGGTCTCTTCCTCCTCTACAGAACCGCGCACAATCTCCCCCCGTTGTTTATGGGGACACGCGAATTGTTTGTGCCCCACATCACCACATTCAAAACATTTCATTTGTCCTGAACTCGCATAAACCATGTAGGAAGCATCCCCGTGTTTAACACGGAAAGACACCTCCAGAGTCTGTGTCTGCGAGTCCAGGAACATGAATACCTGTCTCCTCAGTGACTGAACGTGCTTTAGTTTAGGGTCTTTACACCCCAAACCAACAGTTCTAATACCGCTAGCAAACTTTCCAAAACGGCGCAGCTCTTTCTCTAAAAGCTCGTTTGGAATAAACGGGGGCACTCCAGAAACAATTATCCGCGTTGACGGCGCTGACAGCGGTGAAACCTGGATGAACAGGTCCTCAATAACCACACCACTTTCAATTAATTGAAATACAAGATTTTCATTTTTCAGAAAAACGACCACCGCTTTATTCATTCTTGAGGCATACAAGAGGTTCTCATGTCCCACCTGTTCTCCCGCAGCCAGCAGAACCTGTTCTACTGTGACGGCACCGTTTGGAGGAACAATCCGAACCCCGTGCCGAATGGACGGAGGTGGCGTCTCTTGAGACGCCATGCCTCCTAACAATCAATACAATTAAACCAGTTAATGAAAACAAACCTTACCTTATAATGCAGTTGAACCAGTTTCAAAAAAGAAAAAGAAAACCCCAGGAAACCAATTCAAATTCTCCGCGCCACTCACACGCCGCCACCACCACTCACACTCACCGGAAACGGAAAGAGAGGAGAGGAGAGGAGAGGAGAGGAGAGGAGAGGAGAGGAGAGGAGAGGAGAGGAGAGGAGTAGGAGAGGAGAGGAGAGGAGAGGAGAGGAGAGGAGAGGAGAGGAGAGGAGAGGAGCGGGAGAGGGAGGAGAGGAGAGGAGAGGAGAGGAGAGGAGAGGAGAGGAGCGGGAGAGGGAGGAGAGGAGAGGAGAGGAGAGGAGAGGAGAGGAGTAGGAGAGGAGAGGAGAGGAGAGGAGAGGAGAGGAGAGGAGAGGAGCGGGAGAGGGAGGAGAGGAGTAGGAGAGGAGAGGAGAGGAGAGGAGAGGAGTAGGAGAGGAGAGGAGAGGAGAGGAGAGGAGAGGAGAGGAGAGGAGAGGAGCGGAGAGGAGAGGAGAGGAGAGGAGAGGAGTAGGAGAGGAGAGGAGAGGAGAGGAGAGGAGAGGAGTAGGAGAGGAGAGGAGAGGAGAGGAGAGGAGAGGAGAGGAGAGGAGTAGGAGAGGAGAGGAGAGGAGAGGAGTAGGAGAGGAGAGGAGAGGAGTAGGAGAGGAGAGGAGAGGAGAGGAGAGGAGAGGAGAGGAGAGGAGAGGAGAGGAGAGGAGAGGAGTAGGAGAGGAGAGGAGAGGAGTAGGAGAGGAGAGGAGAGGAGAGGAGAGGAGAGGAGAGGAGAGGAGAGGAGAGGAGAGGAGTAGGAGAGGAGAGGAGAGGAGAGGAGTAGGAGAGGAGAGGAGAGGAGAGGAGAGGAGAGGAGAGGAGAGGAGAGGAGAGGAGAGGAGAGGAGAGGAGAGGAGAGGAGAGGAGAGGAGAGGAGAGGAGTAGGAGAGGAGAGGAGAGGAGTAGGAGAGGAGAGGAGAGGAGAGGAGAGGAGTAGGAGAGGAGAGGAGAGGAGAGGAGAGGAGAGGAGAGGAGAGGAGAGGAGAGGAGAGGAGTAGGAGAGGAGAGGAGAGGAGTAGGAGAGGAGAGGAGAGGAGAGGAGTAGGAGAGGAGAGGAGAGGAGAGGAGAGGAGAGGAGAGGAGAGGAGAGGAGAGGAGAGGAGAGGAGAGGAGAGGAGGAGCGGAGAGCAGAGCAGAGGAGAGGAGTGGAGCAGGAGAGGAGAGGAGCGGGAGAGGGAGGAGAGGAGAGGAGTGGAGCAGGAGAGGAGAGGAGCGGGAGAGGGAGGAGAGGAGAGGAGAGGAGAGGAGAGGAGAGGAGAGGAGAGGAGAGGAGAGGAGAGGAGAGGAGAGGAGAGGAGAGGGAGCCAAAAAGCCAAAAATATCAAAAATGGCGCTACCTTTTAAATGCCACAGGTCATAAAGTTTAAGGTGTTGAAGTTTTAAACTTTTTTGTCGAACAAAAGATTTCTCATTCCTACCAAGATAAAAACAATATTAAAGTGGAATGTCAAAAAGAGGTATCAGGAAAAGTGACACAAAAAGGTTTTTGTGACGGTGACCAGGGACATTTGTGTTTGTCTGGATGCTTTGATCTGAAAAAAAATGACCAACAAAGATAAAGATGATAAAGATGATGACAACAAAGACAAAGACAGTGACGTTCTCAGCGCCTCCACAATATCAGATGGTGAAGTAAAGACAACCACTCTGCCTGTCCACAAGTCAGAGTGTCCTTGGGCAAGGCACTGAACCCTGACTTAGGTTCCCAGTAGGAATGTAAAGCGCTTTGAAGGTGGAAAAGAACTATATAAGTGCAGTTAATTTTATTCTGACCTCATGAACTTAAGTGTTTGATGAGTCAAAGTAATTCAACGTGTGTGGGATTTAACTAAAGCTGCACAATATATCAATAGATAGTTTGAGCAGCTGCATTGCAATGTACGTGTGCGCAATAGTCACATGGCAGCTCCTGCAATTACTGTATTTTTATTTTCTATTTAATTATATATATTTTACGGAAGAGGATTAGGACCACTGTAAATAAAATAAAATGTAAAAAATCTAAGCGTAAACCATGACTCTTTTTTTTTTTTTTTTACAGTGGCCCTAATCCTCTTCTGTAATATTTTAATTTTTTTCTATTGTATTCATTTATGTTTATGTATTTTTATGTATTTGTATTTTTTTTTATTATTTGTCCTTATTTATTTATTTTTTATTTTAATTATTTTACATTTTTATTTATTCATTAATTTTACATTTTAGTTAATTATTTACAAGAAGAATGATACTGAAACATATGTTCTGTATCGACCATCTGAGTATTTTTTCATATCGCAGGGTTAAAAAAAATTACAATGTCAGTTTTTTTCGAATATCATGCAGCCCTAGATTTAACATTAAATGAAGTAATCTTTTACCATGCTTGTTTTAGTCAGTGTCAATATTCTCATTTTAAACACCTAATATTAGTGTCAGTCACTTTTAATACTAATTTGTGAAGAAACATTTTTTGTTTGGTTTTTAACCCTTTAACCCTTGATGTGTCAGCGCTGACACATTCTGTGAATGGATGGTTTAGTTTAAAAATTCGGAATAATTAAAGTTTTTTTGTGTGTTATTTTACTGATAATTTTGTTCATGGAACTGATGTACAG
The DNA here is from genome assembly GCA_020466265.1 of Siphamia tubifer. Classification (NCBI taxonomy): domain Eukaryota; kingdom Metazoa; phylum Chordata; class Actinopteri; order Kurtiformes; family Apogonidae; genus Siphamia; species Siphamia tubifer. The sequence continues at coordinate 35,469,075 of CM035788.1, forward strand.
GTGTCAAAAAGCAACTGATTTAGAAAAAGACTAAAGACTAAAACTAGTTATTTATTCCTTTTTTTAAACTTCATTTTGTTTTCTTTTGTTTTTTTGTTTTGCATTTTTTTGTGTTATTTTGTGAATATTTATTACTTACTGTTGATGTTATTGCTTATTTTTGTTTATTCTTTCTCCGTTTTTTTTTTTTTATTTTAATATTTTTCTTCAATTGTGTTCCATTAGTGTCTTACTTTGTTTATGTTACATATTTTGTTAGTTTAATATTAATTTTTTTGTTCATTTTACTGATCACTTTGCCAGTTTTTATTCATTTTGTTGCTTATTTTATCTTATTTTTAGTTTTTTTTTACTGTGGAGTCTCAGGAGTTAAAGGGTTAAAGTCCTATGATGGTGTGGTGAGATGATTCCAGTGATGGACATTGAAAGTAAGCAGAATGTCAGCGTGTGGAAATAATGTAGTTTACATCAGGAAAAAAACGTTTTTTAATCACATGATACTGAACAAAAAAAAGAAAAAGCACCAGAATTTTAGTTCAATCTTTCATCTGTGTTCTTATCTGCTCTTGGCATAAACTCTTCAGTCCTCTTCTGAAACCAAGATTAGATAAGATCATGTAAAAATACATTTCAGTCTACATTACAGTCTAAGAAGAAACAAAGACATCCGAGAAGTGGTTTTGAGAAACTGCAAAACCTATTAAAAACCTATTACACTTGGTACATTTGTGTGTATCATTGTAATAGCTTTGATTTTTTTTCCCCTTCTTAATTAATTACAGGTGATTTGCATAAATACTTGTGACTAAGTGATACTCATTACAATAGATTTTATTAACAATGCATGAATGAAAAGAAAATAATCTCTCTTAATTTAAGTTCACTTTGCTGCAGGGTCTAATTGCAGGTGATAAAGGCAGGATTGAGTTAATTATAGAGTCAGTTCTGTATTTAACCCCTTAATGTCTGAATTCAAATATAAAAAAGTAGGACTGTACTGTCAAAATTAACTCATATTACTCAATCATGATTAATCTGATTTAAAAAATTTTTGCGCAATTCAATGGAAGAGTTTGGGTTTTTTTACAGTTATTTGGTTGAAACTGTCGAAGATGTTACATGTTAGATGTGATATTTCTATTTTTGCATTTGTTTTGGGTGGGGTTTTTTTGGTAAATTTTTTGGTGTTTTTTCAGTATTTTAGAAGAGTTTTTAAATATGTTTAGAATTTTTCATCACTTTTGTGTGATTTTTTTTTTTTTTTTTTTGGTGAACTTTAGTGGATTTTAGCACAATTCGGATATTTTTTCATCTCTGTATTTGTTTTTTTGGTGTATTTTTGTTTATTTTGGGTGAAATTTGATTGCAAAAAAAGAAAACCTGAGCCAGAAAACATACATAAAGTGTTTTAAACATGAACTTGTCTGTCTGTTGACTGTTCCTTCTTGGCTTTGGCTTGTTACTCTGTGTTTGTTACCGGACCCTGGACTCATTTTTGACCCCGAATCTGCCTCTCCCCTGCTGGACCCCATCGTTGGATAGATCACCTGGTTCGACCTTCACCTGCCCGCTGATAACTTCTCTCAGATTGGGTTTATTTTTAATGGATTTTTTTGGTACTGAACTCTGCTAGACTAGAGACCTGTTTTTGCCTTTGCCCCCTGTTACCAGTTGGATCCAGCTCCACCCACAGATCAGCCGAACAGCCGCAGATCTTCCATTTTTTTCCCCCTGTGTTTCAATAAACACATTTAATTAAAACTTGTGGTTCAATGTCTTACATCTTAGTCCATTTGTACTGAATTAATGTTACAGTTTGTCTGGTTGTGTACAACATAACTCACATTTTATGGATGTATTTTGATGAAACTTTTTCAGGATAGCTTGGGAAAGTACCAATCGATTAGATTTTGGTGAAGATCTGAAAGACATCCTGGATTCTGGATCACTTTGAAATGTTAAATTGCGGCAAATGAAGAATAAATTAGGTAGAGATAAGTAATTTGACTATAGTGTATACAATAAATCATTGCTATGTTGCATATTTGCAACAGTAGGCATTAAGGGATTAACCCAAATGATGAATAATGAGCACTGAAAATGAACTGAGGGTGAAGGCATAGGGTTGAAATGTATAACCAGGAGGTTGGCAAGGACATATATGTGAAATATTTCTGATCTGAAACACATATGTGTAGATTAGTAATAAATAACTACTATAAACTAATTAACGCTACACGATGAAAGATGATCCCATTGACATACAAGCCCTGAACAGTATTTTTTCTGTCACTGTGTCTTGTTTCCACTGCTGAAGAACTCTTTGCTTGGCAGTGATGGGGTTAAAACTAAGCACCAATGCACCAGGAGCTGAAAGCAGGACTGTCATGACCAAAGGATCAACTATTATTTTTAAATAGTGGTGCCAGGCACAACAAATCCCTCCCCTCGCACATATCCTTGCTTATTTTGGCATGGATCCAGCTGATGTCATCATGTCTATGTGTGTGGTGATGTTAGCATATCAACTGCTATCTACACATGTCCCAAGGTTTACGTAAACTGAAACTAAATTGATGTTGTTATAGATATTTGAAATGATGCCCATTATAAGTAAATGGGAGAAGAAAAAAAGATTTAAAAAAAAGACACCATGAAAGGCATTTCAGTATGACTGTGGCTCAGGACGAATGAATGCTATTTCACTGCTGTCAATCCCTTCCTAGCGGCTTTACTGCGCTGTACAATGTCCAATACAGTGGGTCGCACACATAGTGGAATACAAAACCAAAACCGAAATGAAGTCGTGTTTATTAAACTATTAATCAATGTCGCTCCACAAAAATCCATTGACCTTCACATTTGGACATAAATATGACGTTGGTGACCACTAGATTCTGGAACCTCAGAACCCAATAATAACAACTAGCATGATTGCAAACTTTTTAAAAAGATTAGTATGAGCCCCCCAAAGAGGTGAACCATAACATTTATTTAATGTTCTGTAACTTTGAACTTCAAATTTGACCTTAAACAACATATTTGATGTTGTTCTGGAACCTTCATAACATCTAGCATGGTTGCCAACTTTTTAAAAAGATTAACAAGACAACAGAGCCCCCCCCCCCCCCCAAAGAGAGGAACAATAACATTTATCTATTGTTTTTTTTAAATTTTGTCCTTCAAATTTGACCTTAAATTCTAAATTAGATTTTGTCGACCACTAGATCCTGGAACCTCAGATCAAACCAATAACTTCTAGCATGGTTGCCAACCTTTTAAAAAGAATCCCATGAAAGTAGAGGAGTCGATCCATAGACTGAGCTCAAGCGTACAGGTTGGGTTCAACAGCTGTCTTTCAAATTGCTCTGCGCATACAGTAATAGGCCAGCGCCAATAACAGCAATGAACAATGTGACATATACAGAGCAAAGAAAACAAGTGTAAACTAGTGTACATCTTATTGATTTAACATCCTATTGGCTAGGCTAATTAACGTTAACACACCGGTAACAGTGGTCACTTTACATGGTGCTTATCCGACCATAGACTGAATATAAGTTCGTACTTTGTCATTGTGCTAAGCCCACCTTCCAATCTTGCTACACAAATGGAGCATTGTGATTGGACCGGTAAAATTTTACCGGTCCTGTGTGAGGCTCTATGGAGTGTCGCTACACCTATGAATCAGGCAAAAACTAGAGGTGGGCTAGTTTACTGGGCTACCCCCCCCCCCCCCACACACACACACACACACACACACACACACACACCACATAACCCATCTCAAAACATCACACTACAGCAATGCAAAACATTACAGAACAATATCATTACATTAGTAAGGGCTACAGATATTTACATTTAAGGAACTGAATATCCATTTGAACCCATCTTTATTGCGTTTGGTCATATCTTTGTTTTTGTTTGTTTGTTTGTTTGCTTATTCACTCCAGGCATTCCACCAACCATGGCTCAGCTGCTACATCTTGTTGACTTCTCTGCCTCATAAAGGTGCTTGATAAACAGTAAATCTGATCATTTGACCAAACAACACATAAATCACCCAGAATAATATATATTTAACTGAAAATATCAACTAACTGATAATGTGGTTATTAATTAACAGCTCATCATTAAGCTTCAGTGTTCAGAAAGCAGAGGTCATCTGAAGCAATGACGCAACCAGGGAACTGCACTGTTTCCAAATTCTCCGGGTGCCATCTCACTGTTTACTATGAGTAACACCAATGAATGGATTACAAGAACATGCCAGGCATTTACATTTCACCAGCTGTTTGAGCAGCTGGGGTGATGAGAGGAATGTTGGCGCTCAGTGAAAGCCTCTGTGGACTGTGAAAAAAAAATCGAGCTAATATAATCTGTTGACATTTTTATTGAGTATTCATGGGTTAATGGAATATTGGAAAGGGCATCGGTTCAATGTAATTGCAGCCATTGAATCTACAATGTTGTAAAGTTTGTTTGTGTGGTCGCTTCAGGAAAAATAGCCCTAATATCCTGAGCTCGTTTGATGGATCACACATGTTTGTTGTTTTCTCAGTATTACCAACTTCCTCCATTGAAAAATTCATTGTATCCTGTCTCGTTGCCAGCAATTCTTTCCCAAAGCAAAAAATATTGGGCAACCTGACACTCATCTGTCATTTCACAGCAGGATCATTCTGGGAGTAGCTATTCAGTAAATACCAGAATGATGTCACCGATGCCACTCTTTTTTTTTTCTACGCTGCTCGATAGCAAGATGAATGATGCAAACTTGGAGCCTCCACCTCTCTATGGGGCTATAATTCTGTGTGTGACAATAGCTGCATTCATTTGGTTCTGCTGTCATGGTTCTCTGAAATAGTTGCTAATATTTCACAGTGTTAGATCAGTTTTTTGGCACAAGTCTTTTCATATGATTCTAATTACAAATAGGTGAAGTATGTTGGAAGTTAACAACAGTTGACAAATTATTTTAGGGTCTTCATTCTTTCAGTACATCTGTGGCTGTTTTACCCAAGGAACGTCTTGAAATTCAAACCAGTGTGGAAGTATATATAAAAAAAAAAAAACATTAAAAAAAAACCTGGCTCTCACTGACCTATATTGAGCTTCCTTCCATCTATACACAGTAAAGGGGACATATCATTCAAAATGTACTTTTTTATGTTTTTCCAACACAAATATGTGAGGAGACCCTTAAATTATGAACAAAAAACATACACTCTCTTTTTCTCCTGATCCATTTCTTCTTTGGAGGGGGATGAAAATGCTCTGTTTTGGATTTTCTATGCTTCATACATCACACACATAGATTAATTTGAATACCCCACCCCACTCCAATCATGATGTTGACATTGGTGGGGACATAATTTGATGACTTCCTCATGAGAGACAATAACAATAGATAAATAAATAAGAACACTAGTTAAAATAACATCAAACTAAGAGACATTTTAGGAATGTGTTTTTTATTTCTTAAACCACATTTTGTCTGTTTTTTATTGGTCATCTGTAACTGCATTATATATTTAATTATAGTTATCATCACAAGACCCACATTTACGTTTAGTTTTGGCTCATTTTTGTCACTTGATAAAGGTTTGTTGATGACAATATTTAGTCAATGTCAATGAATAGATTTAGATTCTTCATGTATAAGATGCACTGGATTATGAAGTGCATTAAGTGAAGTCAAAATCAGATAAAAAGTCAAAATTATGAGATAAAGAAACAATTATGAGATAAAAAGTCTAAAAAGTCTAAAGCACAACCAGAAGTAATCCATATATAAGGCGCACTGTGCTTTTTTTTAGAGAAAATTAAAGTCTTTTAAATGCATCTTATAGTCTGGAAAATACAGTAACCTTTTGTTTCCCAAATGTTATGTAATTTCCAATTCAAAAATTGGAATGGACATTTTAGAAACAACCAAATATTGGTATGGACACGTCCATAGTGTCCATACGCCATTTTACACCCATGCCGCACCCCATCCCACCCCACCAGGTCAGCTAATCCCACCTACTGGTCATAGATACCTCTGCTCGGTCTCACAGATCCACCATTACTCTCTATCATAGTCCCATGCATTGGGGTCTGAGCCATGGTCGCTGTACGTGCGTCCGGGTCTGCGTTTGGTCTGACCCGGGTTAATCAGGTCCATGGATGGCAATGTGAACATGGTGTCGTGGCTCTTCTGTCTGTTCCCGCTATCATAACAACATCATGTTATAATACTTTTCTTTTCCAATATTTATTTTACTGTTCCTTTTTGCCGAACTCCAGAAACATGCTCGGGGTTCTAAACAGACTTAACATTTCGCATATTTTATTATTTATTCTGTGCCTTTCGAATATATTGAGGTCTGCGATGAGCTACTGCAGTTCCAGTCAGCAGATGATGTCGTGTCTGACTTGGAGAACATCCCCAAATTTGTGGAGTGTGAAGAGCAAGCCTTCATCTGGACAAAGTGGACCCAAATGCGCACCAGGGCTGTTAAGGGACCAGGACCTGAAGGCATCGGGGCTGTAAAACACAGCAGTCAGTCCACTTTGATTCATTTTATTTCATCAGTGACTTCACTCTGCCTCAAATTTTTCAGGTGCCATTTCTTTGTCCTCTTCTAACTCTTCCTCTTCTTCCTCTCAGTAGAATGTGGAAGAGAAATGCAGAGCCATCTGTGGTTAATTTGCATGAACACAAGACACTAAAACAAAAGGGTTCCTCTGTCATGAGTCTTGTTTTGTATATTTTTTGTTTGTCTTCCTGTTTTTTTTCTGTCATTGTTGGTGTCTGGGCTTTTTTTTTTGACATGTTGGTTCATGTTCATTTTGTGTTCCTGTCACTGGTGTTGCCCCGCCCCTTTAATTAAGCCTCATCTGTTACACCTGTCTTGGGTCTTATATAAGCTTCCCTTGTCTCTTTGTCTAATGCAAGTTAGTTTGTGTAGAATGTGTCAAAAGAGCAGTGTTTTTCCTGTCTTGGTTTGATTGTTTTTTGACAGGTTTTGTATTTTGTCTTGGGTTAGGGTCATTTGTTGCATGTTACTGCTGTCTTGTTACTGGAACTTTCGTTTGACCCTGACTGGGATATTGCGTAACCCCTGCCAGCACCGTAACTGTTTTTGGATCTTTGGCCTGAATCCCACCTGCTCACCGGTAATGCTCTTTGGACCGGATTTCTGTGTTTGACCCTGATTTGTACTCCCCATTCTTTCCTGCTTCCTAGTTGCTGTCTGTAACGCTGACTGTCCAGACCTGGTGATCAACAGACCAGCAACATTTTCACCTGTGCACCATAGTTTAATAGATGATAAATTGGGTCCTGCAACTGGGTTTGCCTGTTCCCCAACTCCCTGTCATTGTCCAGGTTGAAGAGTCTGTTGTATTTCTTCATCAATGTGGTGTTTTGACCAAAGCATGTGACAGACGGGTCACTGAGACACCAGGGAACTGTGTCCACTTGTTGAAAATGGCCATGGTATGTCCCCTATAACAGTGGACCCCAACCCCCGGGTCGTGGATCAATTGGTACTAAGCCACCGGCCACCTAATAATTAATTATTTCTCTTGTATTTAGTATCCAAGTCTGAACAATCTTTTATTTTGAAAAATTACCGGATTCTCTCGGTTACATCTCTGTCACCTCAATGCCAAAAACGTAACCCACTTGTTAGCAAAATAAGTAAAATCCAGATGTCTTTGGAAAGTTTCTTTCCAGAGGAAAAGGCGACTGAAGAGACAGAAGAAGAGCTTCTAACTGCCGAGAAAAGGAAAGTTTTGAACAGACAATACCAGGAGTTGTACTAGAAATATAGATTTATTGTGACAGGTGATTCCCACAGACCAAGCCCGCTCTGTATAATTTGTAAAGTATTTGCAGCAACCAATATAACCCCCCCCCCCCGTGAACGTTGGGGACCACTGCCCTATAAGACACAAAGCTGATGCATTCCGTAAAAAATCCCAAGTTGACTCTAGTTAGGAAAATTTGTAACATCGCTGCCTGAAAATATTGATTAAAGCTAACAAATTATTTCAGGTAATATCAACTTAAAACTAAGTTTCTCCAACTTCAAAGATCGAGTTCATGACTTATTGCTTTGTTGTGGGAACTTTGATTTTGAGGTAAAATAATAAAATAAATATATTTGTTGTATCAACAACAACATAAGTTATTTAATCTCAATTCATTTTAAAATCCGGTTAACAAATTATTTCAAGTAATTTCAATTTAGTTGTGAGTTGAATTTACTTTAAATAGACTAAATCAAAAGTCAGTTCTTTTTAGTTAAGGAGGCACTAATAATATTTTCAGATACAACTCACATATACTTTCTCACATCAGTAAGGACTGGGTACTTTTATCCTGCCTGTGGTTTTAAATATTTCAGGTCTCATTTGAAGTTAAATATGGTTGCTTGCATCAGGAAATGACTGTCTAAAAACAAACAATGAGCTGTACATTAGAAACCAGATGACTGAACACACGCAATCCTAAGCCATTTTGGTCGAAATGTTTTCAAATTATACCCATTTAAATGCTGATCATTAATATACATTTGACAGAAATTGTCAGGCTTGAAGCCAATGTAATCAGTCCTGTAGTAAATAAATGATGTGAATGATTTGTATGAAAAGTCCTCAGAGCCAAACAGGCTGTTATTCCAGAACGCTTAAGAATGTTGTTTTTAATTGTGGATTAGAAATGGTATTAGTTGAGAATTAATGTGGATATCCTTTTTAAAATCCTAATCAAGAGACAGCAGCAGAAGTTACAGAACAGAAAAAAATACATAAAACACTAACAACAAATAACATAAATATAAAACCCCATCATTGAATCAAAAGGTACTAAGGTACTATACTACATAAGATAAAAACAACCATAGTTTACCATTTTTTTTTTATGGTTATGTCATGATAATATATTACGTCGTTATCTCGAGATAAGAACGTTAGTTGTCTCCTTATCACAAATTAATTTATCTTTAATAACTAAGTTTGTGGAAAAGTATGATTAATAACACTGTGACACTAATAAGGAACATTGCCATTATGGAAGAACATCCCAGTTGATGCAAGTATTATATTTTTGGTATTTGGAAAAAGGAATTAACTTAGTCAGTCCATTTTATGAGATAAATAACTGTTCTTCCCAATGTGATTTTTCAGCCTGCGTCGGCATCTGCAGTGATTTCTCACTCTACAACTAAGTAAGGTTGGCTCAAGTGGTTTTTCTAAATTTAGTTTCTGATGCTACTGTTCTGCTTTGTTTTGTTTTTGTCACAGCTATGTGGAGGGGGTCCATTAAGTCAGTTACATTCACTCCCTCGTGTGGAGTAGGTGATATGTGGTCGACTCAATACTTTTTTCCGAATCTGTGTGTGCAGGCTTGCGGTGTCACAAAGCTAACTATCCCATTTATTATCCAAACTGTGATGGGATGGTTCATAACAATACAGGCAGTTTTTGTAATATCCTCAGTGTCTGCCCAGATTTGGTCAAATTAAATTTTGAACAGTAATACATCAGTAAACGTCTGCCTCCCCCTTTTTTTTCCTGAAAAAAAAAAAGCAGTATCAACTACACCCCCTTTTATAGAAACATCTGAAACTATGTTAAAAGTATGGTTAGGAAAAGCAAATGAAATAGAAGTAGATATCAGTTGTTGCTCTGCTTCTTTTATCCAGGTCAAAGAAACAAAAATTTCTCTGATATTGTAAATTCATCAGTTGACAAAGGAGGAGAAATATTATATATGTATGATGGGATGTAATGTCTACTATAACCAGTCAGGTCTAGAAAAGAAAAGCATTGATTTAACCATTTATGGTTAAATCAATGCTTATGATTTCCCAATATCTTTTTTTTTATTATTATTATTATTATTATTATTACCCGACTCCCCTAAAGGGTTGGTATTTATTTTTATTATTTTTTATCAATTTGTTTATCAGCAACTTTACGCAAAAACTACTGGACCAATTTCCATGAAACTTTCAGGAAAGGTGCGATGTTAGGTTGTGTTCTCATATGGATATTATTGTATTATTGTTTATTTTAGGCCATATGTAAACATGTAAATGTCTTTATTTTATGTATTATGTCCAGAGGTGTTCAAAGTACTCACATTCCGTACTCAAGTAGAAGTACAGTTACTTGTGTGAAAAAATACTCTGGTAAAAGTAGAAGTACTGAGTCAATTCTTTTACTTAAGTAGAAGTAAAAACAACTCCTCTATTGTAATAAAGTGCAAAAGTAAAAAGTAAAACTACTATTTTTGTCATGGACACAACAATAAAAGAAAAAGAAAAAGAAAAGAAAATCTGAAAACTTTCAAAAGTATCTAAAATAAAGCCTTTAAAAGTGAGTTACTGTGTAGATAATATGTTTGATTGAGTCACAGTTACTCAGTTTTGTGGATATGGGCATGAAATGTAGGAAAAATGGGGGAATTAAAGTCACAATTGAGATAAAAAAAAAGTCATGAGATTAAAAAAGAGTTCAAAATATCAGATAAAAATGCATAATTTTAAGATAAAAAGTGAAAATTGTGAGATAATAGTCATATAACCTTAATATATCAAGTCACAGTTTCATTCCTCCACTGATTTTCTCTCTGAAGCGACTGATTTTTCGTACTGTCACATGTGTTTAGTTTGTAAAAGTAATGAGTCTATTCTGAGAATGTAAAGAGTATAAAGTACAAATATTTATACAAAATGTAGGGAGTAAAAGTAAAAAGTTGCCAGAAAAATAAATAATCAAGTAAAGTACAGATACCTAAAAAATATACTTAAGTACAGTAATGAAGTACTTTTACTTCATTTACTTTACACCTCTGATTATGTCCACTTCATATCAAGGACTTTTATTTTGACACATTATAGGAAGTATGTTCTTCTGTGTGTTAACTTTTTCAGTAGTGTTGTGGGTGTGGCGTTGTTCACTTCGCCTGTGGCTGCCATGTAGGAAGGAAGAAAAAAAAAGGAAAGAGAAAAATAAATGGTACTTCAAAAGAAATTTTGATTTGTACTACTGTGTTTTTCTCTAATTAATGGATGAAAGGAATATGGACAGAGACGAAAGCTCTACATGCCAGGTGGTCCAGAAAAGATCACATACAATTTTGGTGAATGCAGGTCAAAGGTCAAGGTCAGCAAAAATGTGTTTTCACAATGATCGGAGATGGGGCAAATCAAGAATGTCCTTTTCATTCCTGTATACTCAGTTTTACATATAGCTTCTTTTTGCTGTCACTGTTGTGCATTGACATGAGAACCTTGAAGAACAACTTTGAAGAATCTAGGTCAAAGGTCAAGGTCATATGAAAGGTCAAAATCAAAGTTTGGATATACTGTATATCTTAAACTATTAGAATAGAATAAATACAAAAGAATAGAATACTTTATTGTCTGTCCCAAATGGTGACAGAAATGAGTGTTTGACGTGGCTCACTAACCACATACACAGCAGCTGTGTCTGGAGGCATGTTGTAATAAACATCCAAAATGTAATAACTTTGTCATTTCATTTTGTAATACATTTTGCCGCATTATGTAATAATTTATTCCATTTTTCAGCAGCAGGGTGCTTTATTGGTGTGGCATTAAAACTCAAGGAGCTGTTTGGGAAACATTCCAAATGGTTTATGTCTTGGCTGGTAATTAGACATATTAGACATTGGGACAATTTGAAATTACAGATATATTTTGGAAGTAAACATTTTGTTGCTTGTTTATATAATATTTCATATTGTTTGAAATTAATCTTATAGTGGATAAATGATCTGGTCACAGCAGGTCTATAAAGTAAGTAAGTAAAATTTTATTTATATAGCACCCTTCACAGTACAGGTACACAGGGTGCTTTACAAACCAGACAATAAAAACAGCATACACAAATATAAAATAGAAAGAAATAGAGGAGAGAGGCTAACAATTAAACACTAGTTTAAAAAAGTACGTTTTAAGTTTAAAGAAGCAGAAGACACTTCTTAAGCCTCAAGGGGATTTTCTGGCAAATTCCATCTAAAATGCATTTCCAAATTAAAGTAAAATACAGTTAACAAACTATGCTTTAAAAGTGTTATTACATAATGCACCATGTTATTAAATTTTCTAGAGAATAAAACATTTGCAAGTCCATTTTGTAATAATCTTCTCAAATTGTAATAACCAAAGCACCTGCTGCTGCAAAATCGAATAAATTATTACATAATGTGGCTAAATGTATTACAAAATGTGGCTTTTATTACAAAATAAAATGAAAAAGTTATTACATTTTGGATGTTTATTACAAAATGTGGTTCAACAAGGCACTCTGTCAAACACTTTTCCTCTGAAGTGGATGCAATAAATATATCATTTACCAAAGTGGTGGAGTGTTTGGTTTAATAGTTAGCTCAATTTTTTTTTTTTTTGTCTACACATGCCTGAAAAGAGGTTGACCACAGTAAAGTTGGAAATTAGGCCAATAATGAATCTGTCTTTGAGTGGTTAGATTTTTCTCTGCCATAAAAAGCTTTAGAGACGTCAGTAGTGAGGTTGGTATCAGTATGCTTCCAGTTTCTTCTTAGTCTTGGAGCCTAAATTCCTCAGATCACAATTTGCATGTAGCACTAAACAAATGGTGTGATGTTTCATTATCTAGTTCAAACCACTTTTGTTGTTCAGGGATCAGCTGAACTGCACAACATTTTTTTTCCCACATTCACAAAGGCTGATGATATATGTAAATTTGTCTTTTGAATTTACCATCTCAAAAGGTGTCTGAGTAAACTGAATCTGCTTTTCAGAGATAATTCAGTCACACACAAATGGTCAGTGGGAGTGGAAAAGAGGCCCTGTAGGGAAATCCATATTTTCCAGGCAGTGTATGATGATAAAATACCTTGTGTTTATGTGCTTTCCAATTGGAACAATCCCCAGAAGATCTGTGCCATGTCAGGTTGGACAGATGGGAATGTGTTCGACACAGTGTCAACCACAGACATACCAACCCAACCACTGACCCTCACCTGATAAGGTAGTCCCTATTGATCAGTGTTTCTGGTTTGAAGATTTAAAACTGGAAATCACAAAGCATCTGTTTTAGAGTCTAGACCAAAACACAGAGGCTGCTGTCATTAGTCATTGTCAGCAGAGTATTGAGTAGTGAAAATATATTGGTGTTGTACTCTTTGAAGGAATGGATAAGAAGATACTGGTGTTATCAGGCTTCTTATTGTGGAAGAAAAAAAGATGTCACAGGTGAAAACCAGGGGCGGGACCTACCCTGATTGACAGCTGTGCCCACCCAATCAAGAGCTCAGAAACAGATTTCTCGACCAATGTTGATCAATATCCTTAATAAACGCTCAATGATATTTAAAATGACCAGAACGGTGGAGTTTAGTAATTTGGCACAGTAATGTATCATAGTTATGTAAGTGTTATTGTGATCATCTTTTATGAACAGTTACGATGTGTGCCTTGTGCATTAAATTAGCTATTTAATCAATTTAATAAACTAAAGCAACGTGCTGTTAGTGACATGTTAATGGAGTGTACATCACAATTAATAAATATGCTTTTTACCCAACTGAGCTTGTCTGTGCAGCGTGTTATTATTATTATTATTATTATTATTATTATTATTATTATTATTATTATTATTATTATTATTATTATTATTATTATTATTATTATTATTATTATTATTATTATTGTTATTATTATTATTGTTATTATTATTATTATTATTATTATTATTATTATTATTATTATTATTATTATTATTATTATTATTATTATTATTATTATTATTGTTGTTGTTGTTGTATTATTGGTAATAGCAGTAGTAGTATCATGGAATGCCGCACGATTGCGCGCGCGCGCAGGGGGGGGGGGGTCTTGCCCACCCTGACTTAGGTCCATCTAAAAATAGCCGTTTAGATCCGCCACTGGTGAAAACTGAGGCTAAGTTGCATTATGCTAAGTTTATATCCTACTGAGACCCAGGAAGGTACAGGTTTGAGGTTTTGTGGTTCTTGTTTCTTTACAAAAAAGAATTATGATTGGAAATATAATAATACAACAGCTTTAATAAATGTCTTGTCACCAATATGTGCAGCTATAGCTTAAATATAATTTATATAAATTGTGAATGATTTTTTATTATTATTTATGCCAGGTGTCTCCAAACTATTCCACAAAGGGCTGGTGTGGCTGCAGGCTTTTGTTCCAACCAAGCAGCAACACACCAGACTGGACTCAATTAATCTACTGATCTCTGTCCTCAGAGAGTCGATTGGTCAAACTGTGAACTCTTGGTTGGTTGGAACAAAAACCTGCATCCATACCAGCCCTTTGTGGAAAAGTTTGGAGACCCCTGATTTATGCCTTTGGAGTTTTTGTAGTATGAATAATGTATGAGAGTTGCATGGAATATATGTAGAATATATATAGACCCATAAATGAAGGTTTTAACTGCTTTTTTTTTACATTAAATAATTGTCATGGTTAGAAATTGGATAGACTTACATTCTGGACATTGGTATGGACTGTTTTGTTATTTTTCTGTTCGTCTTCCTGTTTTGCTGTCATTGTGAGTATCTGGGCTTTTACTTTGACATGTAGGTTTGTGTTCACCTTTTTCCTCCTGGCCACAGTGTGTGTCTCCACCCATTAATTAATCCTAATGTGTCTCACCTGTTTAGCTCCCTATTTAAGCTCCTCCTGTTTCTCTCTCAAATCGCAAGTTTGTTTTGTCCCAGTGCAGCACATGAGCGGTTTACTTCTTGTCTTGGTCTCTCTGGTTATTGTGTTGGTACTTTGGTTCTGGTCTGTTGTCTTTCCCTTGTCTGTTTTGTTTGTCTAAATCTACTTCACGTTACTGGACCTGGAATCCTCTACTGACATCGAGTTTGCCTCCTCTCTGTTGGCGCCGTATTGGATTCTGCCCTCCTGTTATGACCCTCGCATGTACACTGGTAATGTCTCTGAGTTTTTCCCTGTCTGTCTTGGCTGATTTACTGGTTCTGACCCTGATCTGTTTTTTTTTTATCTCATTTTTGCCTTGTCCCCTGCTGCTTTATTTGGGGCAGCCATGGTGGGTTGTCCAGTAACTGAAGGGTTGGTGGTTCAAATCCTAGTCAGTCTGTTGTATCCTTGGGCAAGACACTTCACCCTGCTTCCCTCCAGTGTCACTCACACTGGTGTATGAATGTTTGGTGGTGGTCAGATGGGCCGTAGGCGCAAAATGGCTACCACGCTTCTGTCAGTCTGCCCCAGGGCAGCAGTGGCTACATATGTAGTTTACCACCCCCAGAGGGTGCATGTGAGAGTGAATGAATAATGGGTCACTAATGTGAAGCGCTTTGAGTGGCCAAAAAAGTGCTATATAAATCCAGTCCATTCATTTAACTCATTCCGGTTGACCCCGGTTGGAGCAGCTTCCCCAGTGCAGCCTCCACATTGTCTCAATAAAACTGTTCAACAGTTATATTGGTCTGAGTCTTGCATGTGGGTCCTGTTTGTCTCTGGTGCTGTATCAATTTTTTTCAGATACATTTTTTAACTTATTTTTGTCTATTTTCTTTTTTTTTTTAGTGGAATATCCTTTGCAATGAACAACATGTTTTTTTTTTTTTAAAGTAAAATTTTGAAACTTTTGTCCCTTACAGAGGAAAAAAAATGCATTGCGGGGTCTCAGGAGGATATATATAAAGTATATATAGGTGTGTGTGTGTGTGTGTACCAGGTCTCTAACATAAATAAATGAGAAACCTTTCATCTTCACAGCCCTCTACTTCTTTGAACAGATTTTTTTTCTTCTCCTTTTTCTGTTAATGTCATTAACATTGATTCTTCTCATATATTTGGCAACCACCTGGGAGCAGATGTGATGCTGACGGGAACCTTCCAAGGCAGAGTGCATTATCATCAGTGACTAAAGGTGGATGGGACTCACTTGGCACTTGGTAGCTCCCTACATAATTAAATAGAAATACAGCTATGAGGTGCAGGAATGTGTCATATTTCACAGATCACATGTCTTGCTGTGCTCACCAGGCTGCCGGCCACCAACGTTTTATGATTGACAACTTGTGAATGAAGAGTGTTAATCCATGCAGTTTTCAGCTCCTAAAACTAAGAAAGTATGTCACACCTGTAAAAATATTTGGTGGACTTCTTCACAGAAAATTAGAATGAAAAATATGCATTTCGTGCAAAGCTTCACTGTGTTGGTGTCTGTTCTGTTCTTTTTACTGCTCCTGTTATATGGGTCTTATTGATGAAAAGTATGTTCTAACACTTTTGATGGAAGCCTTAATTAGCTGACACTTATGCATTTCTAGAATCCAAGTTAAATATTGCAATGGCTTTTGCAGCAGTTAGACGCTCTTTAGTTTCAAGGCCAATGCTGGAATGTGCACACTCCACAAACATTAAAGGAGGTGACAGGGCTTTTCTCATCTGTGACTACAGATGAATACAAGTGAGATTTTGAAAATATACACTCCCTACTCTTCTTCAGCCCACCCCTCGAAACCACACCTTCACGATTCATAAATACATGACTGAGCGGTCATGGAAGTTCACGATCATCCGCAAGAACTCACATTGATTAGCCAATAAGCTACACAACAGTGGTTATTATCATCAAAGTCTTTCATTTTCTCACAGGGTGAATACGATATCTATAACTGATTAGTATGTCGAAATATTATATAATCATAATGGTGTCATCTTACCCATTGAGTAGAAACATGGCCACCATAGCACAAACACAATTAAAAAAAAATAAATAAATAAATGAATAAAAAAAAATTAAACTGATAAATAGAAAAGACCAAAATAATAAGTTAAATAATTGCAGGACCTGCGATATGACTATTGCACACACATACATTGTGATGTCCATTGTCAAACAATATATTATACAGCTCTACTATAACAAATGACAATAATTAAATGAGTAAATAATAATTCTGTAAACATAAATGTAAACAGTCTATTTGGAGAACACTGACTATACATATATATACACATACATACAGTTTAAAGTTCAAATATATAAAAAATATGGTGATCAATCTATATGCAGTTTTTGGACCAAGGCTGTGGAATATACATCCAGCACAATTACAATAAACAACTGAGCTAGCTGTTTTTAAATCTCAGTTAAAAATTCAGGCGAGTGTTTGACATGTAGCCGACTGTCCATGTCTGTTTTATGTTGTTGCTATGGTTTTATAACTTGTTTTATCTTGGTTTTATAATTGTTGCTTGTTTTTATCTCATTTTGGAAAGTACCTTATGTACCTTTTTGGTGTTGTAAGGTGCTATATATTTACAATTTGATTGATTGATTGATAATTTTTAGTCCATACATAAATCATCCCATTTTCACCAAATACACAAACCCTCTTAACTCCTGATTCTTACACTAAAAAGGGCCCATTCTGTTATAAGAAGCAGCGTAACATATTCAAACCATCCGTCAGTTCACATTTTCACTCTTTATTACACACTTCCCATTTCCTGTACAGTGGCTTTAGTGTCTCATACTGTTCTCTGTGCCTTCAAGGGTTTATTTTTACAGCAGGATGTTACTTTACTGTACATTTTAAAGATTATACTGCAGATTTCCAGCACATTATGTAACATCTATATATATTAGTAATATGTAGAAAATGAAAGAAGGGGGAAAAAATGACAGTAATTATTGTATTTCTTTTGAGGCACAACCAAAATGCCTGAGGGGATTGGATAATGATAATGTGAAAAACTTTAATGTGCACAAACAATAACAGCTTCCTTCTGTTCTTGTAAATATCTGAGCACTCGTCTATACATCATACTTACGTAACCTGTCGGTAACTTTGTTGTTATGAATTGAAGGCTCATATTGCTGTTGAAAAGTGAGTGTTTGGGTCCATCTGGCTCCATAGACTTGTTAGATTTTTGGGTAGATGACTCACTTTCCACACATACAGACAGGACTATGACAATCTCACCAAAAAAATAAAAATAAAAAAGGTTTCCAAGTGTGACGACCTCGTATTAAATTGTGATGATTTAGTCCTGGCATATTAAAAGCAGCCTTTTTTTTATACTCATAAGGTATTTTAAAAGCCAAAAATAAAATATGCGAAGACATGTAAAAGGGCAAATAGACCATAAATAATTATATTTGTGGTTCAGATTTTCATGCTATGATTATTAAATATTTTTCTTCTGGTGATGAGCTCATATTAAACATAAGAATCTGTAGCATCTTTTAACCCCTTCATAACTGAATTTAAATATAAGTATATATATATATATATATATATATATATATATATATATATATATATATATATATATATATATATATATATATATATATATATATATATATAATGTAGGTATGTCAAAATTAACATATTAAAATGGATTAAACTGATTATAAATGTTAAAACAACACATATTTTTGCATATATTTTGGATATTTTTCTGATTCTCTTCTGTATTTTAGAAGATTTTTTGAATATGTTTGGGATTTTTCATTACTTTTTTGTGTTTGTTTATTTTTTGGGGGGGTGAATTTTACTGGATTTTAGCATGTTTTTATATATTTTCCTCCACATTTTGTGTGTTCATGTATTTTTTGGAGTAGTTTGAGTGCAAAACAAACAAGAGACAAAACAAAAGAGTTGACTGATATCAAGTGTTTTAATCATGATTAATTCATTAACCATTAATTCAATTAATTGATTTGTCAATTAATCCAAAGCAACGCTGTGATTAATCTGATAACAAATGTTAATCAGCCCTAAAAGAAGTAAAAGTTAAATTCATTGGAGAACATTTCATTATAGCTCATACAATCAATAGATTTAAAAATTTTTTTTGGTATGTTGCATATTTATGACAGTAGGCATTGAGGGGTTAAATCACTTGTTAAAACAATTGTTTTTATATACTCATTTTTATGTGATATTGTCTCTTCTAACCTTTTAATTTGTACATGTTTTTATTGTTTGAATTTTAATTTTACCCTGTTTTGGTTGACATATATAATGCTTTTTATTCCACTGATCTGCTGTCTCTGACTGCCTTGTTTGTTTGTTTGTTTGTCTGTTTGTTTACTCGTCTGTCTGTGGGTTACGCCAAAAGTTCTGAACAGAGTGTGAGATAATTTTCAGGATATGTTGGGAATGTCACAAATAATTAGAAATAAATAAATTATTACATTTTTGTGATGATCCAGGGGAGATCCTGGATTCTGGATCACTTCTGAAATGTATCCTCCATTTATTGCAATGTAAAATTTCAAAGTGATCCAGGTTCTCTTCCAGATCGCCACCAAAATGTTATCATTTGGTCCTTGTGACACTATGTGATCCTGCTGACAGACAGACAGACAAACGGACTCTAATCTAATACCTCCTTAGCGAACCTCTCTTCATTCAAAAGGGGGGGGGGGTCTGCCTTGGCGGAGGTTTCTCGGGGTGCTTTTATTAAACATTGACATTGTAAAAGGCCTCCTTTTGTTTACACCAAGATCAAAATGACTGCAGGACTACAGCATGAACCAGTTCTGTCTCACATGAATTACACACAATATTTATTATAGAGATTAACTGTATGTTGACTGACACGTCTTCGACAGAAAGCAACATTGTGTTTTATCCCTTCTCCTACATTAAATCACTTTAATTTTCCCACTATTTAATGAAGACCACAATATTTTCCCCTAACTGAAGAAGCACACTCGGCCAAAACCTGTTCATTCAACTATTTACTCAAACCATTCCTGCAGCGTAATCCAAGTTGTTGGCCTATATGTACTGTACACAATGTTCCAAATAATTGTTTAGATAAATAATGCTTTGTCCACACTCATATGAACATTTTTCTGCTTTGTTTTCTGAGGATAAACAGAAATCTGTCCACATGATCTTTTTTTTTTTTTTTTTTACAAAATATCTACCTAATCATGCATGACTTATAAAATGGTCCAAACACTGGAATAAACTATAGTTTATTTGGTAACACTTTACAATAAGGGTACATGAATCATGTTGGAATCATGTTGGAATCATGGTCTGATTCATGATGAATTAACATATGACTCATGTATGTACTAATGATTAATATATCATGAGTCATGAAAGGATTCCTGTTGGAATCATGATGACTCATGATGAGTCACTATTAATATATCATGAATTAACACTGCTGTTAATTCATGTTGTTAATATATCATGAATTGTTAATTCATGTTGTTAATATATCATGAATTAACACTGCTGTTAATTCATGTTGTTAATATATCATGAATTGTTAATTCATGTTGTTAATATATCATGAATTAACACTGCTGTTAATTCATGTTGTTAATATATCATGAATTGTTAATTCATGTTGTTAATATATCATGAATTAACACTGCTGTTAATTCATGTTGTTAATATATCATGAATTGTTAATTCATGTTGTTAATATATCATGAATTAACATTGCTGTTAATTAATGCTGTTAATATATCATAACACTGCTGATAGCTATCAATCAAATTATATATGAATCAAACTTTAGTGAAGGGTGCATGAGTAATGATGGGGTAATATCTGTTTTATGGTGAATTAAAACTAGGACGGGGGCTTCCAACCTTCATATCCGTCACCTGCTGGCCGTGGTCTACTTACCCCTCTGCTGGACTCAGCCCCTGGCCTACTGTTTTCCACAAGTCATATTCATGATGAATTAACTTATTGATTAGCAAAATCTTTTGAGTCACTATATGAGTCATGATATATTAATGATTAACATATGATGAATTCATGTATGAACAAGCATATTCATGATGAATTAATGTATGAACAAGCATATTCATGATGAATTAATGTATTACTTAGCAAAATCTTTTGAGTCACTATAGGAGTCATGATATATTAATGATTAACATATCATGAATTAATGTATGAACAAGACATATTCCTACTGTGTTAATGCATACTCTGAAAATAATTCATGTCTGACTCATGATAGGTTGCCCCTTATTCTGCAGTCATGACATTATCATGATTACTACACCATGAGTTAATGTATGAACAAGCATATTCATGATGAGTTAATGTATGAACAAGCATATTCATGATGAGTTAATGTATGAACGAACATATTCATGATGAATTAATGTATTACTTAGCAAAATCTTTTGAGTCACTATAGGAGTCATGATATATTAATGATTAACATATCATGAATTAATGTATGAACAAGACATATTCCTACTGTGTTAATGCATACTCTGAAAATAATTCATGTCTGACTCATGATAGGTTGCCCCTTATTCTGCAGTCATGACATTATCATGATTACTACACCATGAGTTAATGTATGAACAAGCATATTCATGATGAGTTAATGTATGAACAAGAGATATTCATGATGAATTAACATATTACTTAGCAAAATCTTTTGAGTCACCATATGAGTCATGGTATATTAATGATTAACATACCATTAATTAATGTATAAAGATGTGATATTCAGAATGTGTTAATATATACTTAGAGAAGAAATTATGATTAAAGTTTTCTTTGCCTCTTATTGTAAAGTCATGACATCACAATCATAACTATACTATTAACCAGTGTGTAATATACAATTACAATACAAATGATTTATATAAACCAAGTGAAATCACAGCATTGTGTATTTTCCGAATGTCATCAATACAACCAAAATACCAGATTGGGTACAACAACATTTTAATTACCAAAAATATCCAAAGGCAGATCACAGAGAGAGAGGGAGAGAGACAAAGAGAGAAAGAAAGAGAGAGAGAAATAAAAGTCATTCTCCACAGTACACGGATGCATTGTCCTGCATGAAAAAAGTTAAAAAGTGCCCAAAAGTCAAGTCAAAATCTGCCTTGTTCAGAGAGACAACCAGAAGGTGGTTTTCCTGCCGCCTTCTCCGCAACCAGCCGTTTCTGGCGATCATGCACTCCTAATATGCCGAATACCCACTTTTTCTGTCGGCATGTTGCTGCAGCCCTTCCGCGGTGATACTGTAAAACACAAAAAGCAAAGATGGCAGACTCATGGTGAGGACAAGGGGGAGTTTGTTAAAAAAAAAAAAGTTTGAGAACTACCACGTTAGTGTATGTGACCTTTTCTTTTTTGCAGCATATCATCAAAATAGTGTCCACCATGCCAAACAACGCCAAAGCGATCACATGGAACAAGCTCCAGCAGCACCTACTGTCCCATGCCCACACTAAACTAAATATGTGGATTAGAGATGGTCTCCACAGCCACCTTTTGCACCACAAGAACAAAACCTTCACTGACAGGACACTGTGTATAATAATAATAATAATAATAATAATAATAATAATAATAATAATAATAATAATAATAATAATAATAATAGACTTGTCTTTTTATGTCACCAATGCTGACCTCATTTAAAATAATATAAGTGCTTGTGAATTTTGCCTTTGAGTAGTAAACAAGTGCATGCAAAATTTTAGCTGTTTTGTAAAAATAATAATAAAAAAAGACAAAGTTTGGCCCTTGATTTCATCCCAGATTAAAATTTTGCCCCACTGTGAATTTCAGTTTGACACCCCTGCCCTATCCCACCAAAATACTGCCTCTGGTTCAGTTTCATCATGCAAATATTCCACTATTTTAGCCACCTTGGGTTCCATGAAAGGCACCATATAAAACTAAGTTATTATTTTCACATTGCTGTAAGAACAACAGTGTTTCGGGGAAATTGTCAGAGGTGGAAAAACTACTGAAAAAATATAGTTGAATAAAATTATCTTTACTTTGTTTAAATTCTACTCAGAGTAAAAGTACACATCTAAAAATATACAAAATTACTTTATTTAAAATATAACTTGAGTACAAATTACTTCATTAAAAGTTTCAACCTGCGCAGAGATCAACCACGCATCTATGAGGGGTCAGATAGTCAACAAATGACATGATACGTTCCATACATGATATCTAGCAACTGGAGAACATCAGCCAAATGATATGTCTACAGCCGTTTTTTTACGTTCAGAACTAATAAATTATGAGAGATTACCGGCACAAATTACAAAGCGGGAGGGGGCGGGAGATGGGTCTGAAATACGGGAGAGTCCTGGGAAAAACGGGAATGTTAGCAGTTCAGTGTAAACATTTTTCAGTCCCATTGTACAGCCCACAACATGAGAATAAAGAAATTTAAACAACAATTAAAACTATTCAAACACACAAAATGCACGCAACACAAAGTGTTGAACTACGACTATCATCCCATTCCCTCGTCTACTTCCCTTGATCAGGGTAAAAATAATATAACGGCACGTTGTGCTTACATTGTGTCCCGTTGTTACACGGGGTGTTTAAAACAAACAATAAATTATCCGTTTGTGATGTGATGACTTACCACCACAAGCTTTCGCTAATTTTGACGTAGAATTCTTCTCGGAATCCTTCAATTTCAGAAAGGTTGCTAGCAAGACAAGGTCACGCAACTGACGTTCACTTCCGGGGTCAAAATGTTCCGCCCAAATATATTTTCCCCCACTATCAATATTGTACTCAGTAATGTGAGGGGTTTAAAATATAGCGTGTAAAATACTTGCATCAAAATGTAATTGAGTAAACGTAAAAATTGCACATTTAACAAACCACTCTAAAAATTACAAGTTAAAACAACCGTGACCCCGGAAGTGAACGTCAGTTGCGTGACCTTGTCTTGCTAGCAACCTTTCTGAAGTTGAAGATATCATGGACGAGGATTCCGAGAAGAATTCTACGTCAAATTAGCGAAAGCATGTGGCGGTAAGTTAACACACTTGCCTTGTCCCTCACATTACAAACGGGTAATTTATTGTTTGTTTTAAACACCCCGCATAACAACCTTCCCATGTAAGCACAACGTGGTGCCGTCATATTATTTTTACTCTGATCAAGGGAAGTAGACAAGGGAATGGGATGATAGTCGTAGTTCAAAAGAATGTATTTTAAACAGTTGGACCCAATGTGGACATTTTTAATTTTAGGATCCTGTGGGCACTTTGTGTTGCGTGCATTTTGTGTTTTTGAATAGTTTTAATTGCCGTTTAAATTTATTTATTCTCATGTTATGGGCTGTACAATGGGACTGAAAAATGTTTGCACTGAACTGCTAACATTCCCGTTTTTCCCAGGACTCTCCCGTATTTCAGACCCATCTCCCGCCCCCTCCCGCTTTGTAATTTGTGCCGGTAATCTCTCATAATGTATTAGTTCTGAACGTAAAAAAACGGCTGTAGACATATCATTTGGCTGATGTTCTCCAGTTGCTAGATATCATGTATGGAACGTATCATGTCATTTGTTGACTATCTGACCCCTCATAGATGCGTGGTTGATCTCTGCGCAGGTTGAAACTTTTAATGAAGTAACCTGTACTCAAGTTATATTTTAAATAAAGTAATTTTGTATATTTTTAGATGTGTACTTTTACTCTGAGTAGAATTTAAACAAAGTAAAGATAATTTTATTCAACTATATTTTTTTAGTAGTTTTTCCACCTCTGACAATTTCCCCGAAACACTGTTGTTCTTACAGCAATGTGAAAATAATAACTTAGTTTTATATGGTGCCTTTCATGGAACCCAAGGTGGCTAAAATAGTGGAATATTTGCATGATGAAACTGAACCAGAGGCAGTATTTTGGTGGGATAGGGCAGGGGTGTCAAACTGAAATTCACAGTGGGGCAAAATTTTAATCTGGGATGAAATCAAGGGCCAAACTTTGTCTTTTTTTATTATTATTTTTACAAAACAGCTAAAATTTTGCATGCACTTGTTTACTACTCAAAGGCAAAATTCACAAGCACTTATATTATTTTAAATGAGGTCAGCATTGGTGACATAAAAAGACAAGTCTATTATTATTATTATTATTATTATTATTATTATTATTATTATTATTATTATTATACACAGTGTCCTGTCAGTGAAGGTTTTGTTCTTGTGGTGCAAAAGGTGGCTGTGGAGACCATCTCTAATCCACATATTTAGTTTAGTGTGGGCATGGGACAGTAGGTGCTGCTGGAGCTTGTTCCATGTGATCGCTTTGGCGTTGTTTGGCATGGTGGACACTATTTTGATGATATGCTGCAAAAAAGAAAAGGTCACATACACTAACGTGGTAGTTCTCAAACTTTTTTTTTTTTAACAAACTCCCCCTTGTCCTCACCATGAGTCTGCCATCTTTGCTTTTTGTGTTTTACAGTATCACCGCGGAAGGGCTGCAGCAACATGCCGACAGAAAAAGTGGGTATTCGGCATATTAGGAGTGCATGATCGCCAGAAACGGCTGGTTGCGGAGAAGGCGGCAGGAAAACCTCCTTCTGGTTGTCTCTCTGAACAAGGCAGATTTTGACTTGACTTTTGGGCACTTTTTAACTTTTTTCATGCAGGACAATGCATCCGTGTACTGTGGAGAATGACTTTTATTTCTCTCTCTCTTTCTTTCTCTCTTTGTCTCTCTCCCTCTCTCTCTGTGATCTGCCTTTGGATATTTTTGGTAATTAAAATGTTGTTGTACCCAATCTGGTATTTTGGTTGTATTGATGACATTCGGAAAATACACAATGCTGTGATTTCACTTGGTTTATATAAATCATTTGTATTGTAATTGTATATTACACACTGGTTAATAGTATAGTTATGATTGTGATGTCATGACTTTACAATAAGAGGCAAAGAAAACTTTAATCATAATTTCTTCTCTAAGTATATATTAACACATTCTGAATATCACATCTTTATACATTAATTAATGGTATGTTAATCATTAATATACCATGACTCATATGGTGACTCAAAAGATTTTGCTAAGTAATATGTTAATTCATCATGAATATCTCTTGTTCATACATTAACTCATCATGAATATGCTTGTTCATACATTAACTCATGGTGTAGTAATCATGATAATGTCATGACTGCAGAATAAGGGGCAACCTATCATGAGTCAGACATGAATTATTTTCAGAGTATGCATTAACACAGTAGGAATATGTCTTGTTCATACATTAATTCATGATATGTTAATCATTAATATATCATGACTCCTATAGTGACTCAAAAGATTTTGCTAAGTAATACATTAACTCATCATGAATATGCTTGTTCATACATTAACTCATCATGAATATGCTTGTTCATACATTAACTCATCATGAATATGCTTGTTCATACATTAACTCATGGTGTAGTAATCATGATAATGTCATGACTGCAGAATAAGGGGCAACCTATCATGAGTCAGACATGAATTATTTTCAGAGTATGTATTAACTCACTAGAAATATGTCTTGTTCATACATTAATTCATGATATGTTAATCATTAATATATCATGACTCCTATAGTGACTCAAAAGATTTTGCTAAGTAATACATTAATTCATCATGAATATGCTTGTTCATACATGAATTCATCATATGTTAATCATTAATATATCATGACTCATATAGTGACTCAAAAGATTTTGCTAATTAATAAGTTAATTCATCATGAATATGACTTGTGGAAAACAGTAGGCCAGGGGCTGAGTCCAGCAGAGGGGTAAGTAGACCACGGCCAGCAGGTGACGGATATGAAGGTTGGAAGCCCCCGTCCTAGTTTTAATTCACCATAAAACAGATATTACCCCATCATTACTCATGCACCCTTCACTAAAGTTTGATTCATATATAATTTGATTGATAGCTATCAGCAGTGTTATGATATATTAACAGCATTAATTAACAGCAATGTTAATTCATGATATATTAACAACATGAATTAACAATTCATGATATATTAACAACATGAATTAACAGCAGTGTTAATTCATGATATATTAATAGTGACTCATCATGAGTCATCATGATTCCAACAGGAATCCTTTCATGACTCATGATATATTAATCATTAGTACATACATGAGTCATATGTTAATTCATCATGAATCAGACCATGATTCCAACATGATTCATGTACCCTTATTGTAAAGTGTTACCGTTTATTTTGGGCTTCAGTGGGTTAGGGTTGGACTTGTGGAAGATTATTCTTTATTTGATGTGGATTTGTACAGTGTGTTCCATTTGTCAAAGGTATCTGTGCTGACCCATACACTCATCATTATATATTGATTTATACACCATGGATTGGTTTATAAAGCCATAATAAACAGTGTGACACCATCATTTTACAATCTTCCCTGAACATATGGATGCACATGAAATAAAATGCATTTTAAGCTGAATAAAAAATATATAAATCTTATCAAGTATATTTTTCTTATTTCTACGTTAAATATCTCATCACACTTAAAGTAAGACATTGACACACCTGCTTTAGGTGATAAACATACGGCCCGGGGACCAAATCTGGCCCCTGGAATGAATTTGTCAAATGCAAAAATGACACTGAAAATATGAATCATTTTAATCCAGGTTCCACATACAGACTAATTTAATTTCAATTAGGTCACATCAGTAAAATACGCTCATAATTACATGAAAAAAAAATACTCACAATTCCAAATGTTTCTCTTTGTAAATGAAGAGTTCATTTGCAAAACCAGATTTTTTTCATTATTTCACATTGATTTGATACATTATTTATTCAATTTAGTGGAATTTAGCAAATTAAATAAATAATATATCAAATCAATGAGTATAGTATTATCTAGAATGTAGAGTAAAAAAATGCCATTTTGTAAAAAAAAAAAAAAAGGTTTTGCAAATGAACTCTTCAAATGTAAAAAAAAATGTTCATGTCATTTGATTGTATTTACACAAAATTATCATTTCACAAAAATATAAGTAACCTGAACAAATATGATCATTTTGAGAAAGTTTACCAATATTAAATGTTTTATGCATGTTTTGTTAATCTACTGTGATCTGTAAGTTTTAACTT
The DNA here is from genome assembly GCA_020466265.1 of Siphamia tubifer. NCBI lineage: Eukaryota > Metazoa > Chordata > Actinopteri > Kurtiformes > Apogonidae > Siphamia > Siphamia tubifer. Next base: position 35,497,032 of record CM035788.1, read on the forward strand.
ACATGTGTAAATGATAAATTAAGACATAATATTGTTAAAACTGAACATAGTTTTCTTCAGAAATGTCAGTTTGTTCATGTTATTCACATTGTTTTAAAGGATGTAAACATTTTCATCGCATAACTTTACTTTTTTCACTGTAAAACATAGAGGAAAGTTTGGAGTTGACATTATTTTAATATTATTATGTTCTTATTTCACTGGTCTGACCCTCTGCAGATCAAACTTGGCTTAATGTGGCCCCTTAACTGAAATGACTTTGACACCCCTGACCTAAAAAGTACATTTTCAGTGAGATATAATAACTTATTTTTAGACCATACTGTAGATCTTGAAAATCATATTTCCAGGAATCTTACCATTGTTCCATTGCTAGATTTATTTCTTCAATAGAAAACAAACAGTGGGGTTCATTGGGTGAAGAAGACAGAGGAGGTAAAGAAGCTAAAATTCCATTTCAGTTGTAAGAGTATCCATCAATATGATCTGTTTTCCTCCTAAATTCCATTTCTTTTCTGTATCCATTATATTTGACGGACATCCCTGACCTCAGCTTTATTTTAGCATTCATTCATTCATTATAGTATTAATTTATTTATCATGTAACACAGTGATAATGAGCGGTTCCACGATATTAGAAAAAAACTGACATTGTGATTTTTTTTAACCTTGTGATATACGTAGATTGTGACATGAAAATATCCTCAGTAGTATATAACAGCTGTGTTGTGGTGACACAAACGATTAAACAGTGTAGTGGTCGACACAGAACATACGATTTACTGTCAACCTTCTTGTAGCTGAAATAATTTAATTAATGAATTCATTAACTAAAAAGACATGAAAACAAATAAATAGTAAAAATGACCAATAATAATAATAATAACAAATAAATAAATAATAAAAAAAAAATATTATAATAATAATAAATGAATGAATGAATAAATAAATAAGATAAAATACATAAATACATTAAAAATAAATATAAGTAATAAATAAAAATTAAAAACTTAAATTAAACAAATCCATAAAGACAAAAACATAAAAAAAAAATACAAAATAATTAAATAATACATCAAAATGAATGAAAAAAAATAAATAGAAAATTTAAAAAGGCAAAAAATTATATAAGAGGAATGAATGAATTAAAAAGACAAATAAATACAAAAAATAAATAATAAAAAAATAAAAAGAACTGCAGGACCTTCCATGTGACTATTGCACACATGTACATCACAATGTCGATGCTCAAACAATATATTGTGCAGCTCTAGTGATAACACTGACACTGAAACTACACAGCTACTACACTGATAATAGAGACATAAATCAAATCCTTAGTCTGTTCCAATGGTCAAAGACCTAATTTATAACATGTTTCTTTTAGTCTATTTACATTATAGTGGATTTATTGGAGGATATGATCTAATAAGACTGTGTTCACTCTGACTGTTTGCAAAATATGGCTCATTAAACCAACTACAGAAACACTAGGAATATATAAATATTCCTGTGTGAAGTCTTGTCTGTTTTCTGGGTGAATAGAATAACTCTGCTGACACAATAGTTGGAATATTACGACAGCGAGAAGCACATTTTCTCACATTTATCTCAGACACTGGCTGCCAGATTATATAGATATAATACTATAAGACTTTAAGTGTGCTGAGTTTATCTTTAACTAGTGGGTTATAACGTTATATATCCTTAAAATAGGCTTGATATCTTTGTCATGGTGTGGATATACCGAGTAATGTGAAAAATCTAACATATCCAGTCTCAGATCTTATCTCTAAGTTTGAGCTTACAGATGTAAAGTATGAAAAATCTAAAATAACTCCACTGCTCATTTTGATCTTGTCAAGAGCTAAGCTAATAAATACGCCTGGAGAAGTGAAGTGATCACAGTTGGTGTTTTAAAAATGGCCCTGTACCATTTTATACGTGTCAAATGCTTTGCTAGCGCTTATCTTAACTATGCGCTAAATCAAGTGTGACAGCATTTTATTCATCGCTCTCCTCGTTCAAATTCCATGGGATTTAACACGGTTCCCATTTGTTAACTGTGTTGTTGTCTTTCCATATGTTTATACTTCAACCCCTTCTTGGCAGACAAACCAAAACTGGCAAATGAGCGTCTATCACGAGAAAATGTGAGGATAAATAGCCCCTTCACTACAACCACACATCCTCTAAACACAGGTGAACAGGTGGAAACAGTTGGGCTTCAACAAATGTGTTTATGTTCTGAAGGTATTAACTATATTTTGATTACCAGGGATTTATTACATTTCTACAAATCCATCTTTCAACCATATGTGGTGATGTTTTCAAAAGTGGAAATTAATAATAAACGTTAGTATGCATGTCAACCAGTGATTATATTTGCCGTTGATTAATGTTAGTACATTCTTTTGTTTTTATATAATTCCGAGAGTGAAATATCTTTATATCTTTTGTAGCAGACGGATATAAAACCTCAAATATGTCAAGCTTGTCATGTGGATTTTAAGAAAATGCAAAAATTGTTCCTCTTTGCGGATACTGTACTGTGGAGACACCATTAACCCTCGAAGACCAAGAAATAGTTCTGTGATGAAACTCAACAGGTGGTGCCAGGCAAAACAAGCCCCGCCCACAAATGTTTTATCTGATTTACCTTATCGTTTATTGTCAAAAACACATTTTTGGTGACTTAAACACTGACCTGTGACTAAAGCTGCACAATGTATTGATTGAGCAATAACATACATGTGCGCAATAGTCACATTGCAGGTCCTGATATTTATTTTTCTTTTTACTTTTTGAATGTACACATGCACTAAATAGTGTAGTATATGGCTGCAAGACTGGAATATGCATTGATCTCAAACAATGTTGACTCCCCCTCTGTGGGGTTAAAAGATTAAAAAAAATAATAATAAAATAAATAAATGAATAAAATAAGCGAATGAATAGAAAAATTAAATTAAAAAAATAAGAACAAAATGCAGACAAATTAGAAAAAAATTTTAAAAAAGGAAGAAAAAAGAAAGGGAAAAGAAGAAGAAGAAGGAAGGGAAGAAAAAAAGAAAACAAACAAACAAACAAAAAAACCCTCTATTTGTTACCTACTTTCCTATCTGCTCATTTGTTTTTTTGGGGGGGTTTGTGTTCTATTTTGCTTTTTGTATATATATATATATATGTGTGTGGTAGACCGGGGTCTACCACATCAGACAGGACCCCAGGTGTAGGCTGTGTAGAGAAGCCCCTGAAACAGTCCAGCACATCACAGCAGGGTGTAAGATGCTGGCAGGCAAGGCATACATGGAGAGGCATAACCAGGTAGCGGGCATACTGTACAGGAACATCTGTAAAGAGTATGGACTGGAGGTCCCAGGGTCAAGATGGGAGAACCCCCCAAAGGTGACAGAGAACAAACAGGCCAAGATCCTGTGGGACTTCCAGATCCAGACTGACAAGATGGTGATGGCCAATCAGCCTGACATAGTGGTGGTGGATAAACATGAGAAGACAGTGGTGGTGATAGATGTAGCAGTCCCCAGTGATAGCAACATCAGAAAGAAAAAACATGAGAAGCTTGAGAAATACCAAGGGCTGAAAGAGGAGTTAGAGAAAATGTGGAGTGTGAAGGGAACAGTGGTACCAGTAGTGATCGGAGCATTAGGGGCAGTGACCCCCAAGCTGGGAGAATGGCTCCAGCAGATACCAGGAACAACATCAGAGATCTCTGTACAAAAGAGCGCATTGCTAGGAACAGCTAAGATCCTGCGCAGAACCCTCAGGCTCCCAGGCCTCTGGTAGAGGACCCGAGTCTGAAGGAGACACCGCCCACGTGGGGCGAGAGGAACATTTTTTTATTTTTATATATATATATATATATATATATATATATATATATATATATATGTTTAGTACTTCAGTTATTTATTATTGGTATTGTTATTATTGTTATTGTTTTTATTATTATCATCATTTTTTGTACTATGCACTATATTGCTATAAGATGAATTCAGGTTATTGGGGAAGTGAAGAAGGGGTAGGATTAAATAAGCTTATGCTTCATCCTACTCCTTTTCAGACATGTCATTGTGTATTATTATTATTATTATTATTATTATTATTATTATTATTATTATTATTATTATTATTATTATTATTGTACACTTTGCACATGTTCGAAATAAATCATTCAAATCAAAATAAAAAAAAAATCAAATCAATAATTTATCCTTTTTTTAAAAAAAATCATTAAATTATTTTTTTATTATTTATTTATTTTCATTATTTTTTTAACATTTTTTATTGTAATTTTGTTTATTTATTTGTCTTTATTTAATTTTATTTTACTATTTTTTAAATGTTTGTTATTCATTTATTTATAATTATTAATTTTATTTAATTATTTCAGCTACAAGAATGATGACACTGAAACGTATCTTCTGTGCTGACCGCGAATCTCTCTGACTATTTGCGTCGACACCACACAGCTCTTATATACGCCTGAGGACATTTTTCATATCACAATATATATTGCACAGTTAAAAAAAAAAACACACAATGTCAGCTTTTTCTAATATCGTGCAGCTCTTCCTTTGACCTACTTTTGCCCAAATTTAAGCAAGCAAGGTGCACCATCAAACTCCTCCTATGAAAATGTAAAGCACACATTTAACATGCATGCAATACCCTTAAGCACCTCAAATGACCGTACTCAGCACATGAATATGTCTCTTTCAGAGTGAAAAGACCCTCATTAACATGTCCATTTGAGTATGAAAACTGCACTTAGAAAAGATGACATGCATGTAAAACAGCCAGCTTCAGTGCAATCTTAGGGGCCGTTCCCACCAGGATGATTGCAGCTAAATACGACAGCATATTTTATCATAAGTGCCTTTCATTTACACGGTACCGGCACTGTTAGGGTGTAAATATGCACATTTCTGAAGACTCTTTCCAAAGTGGGGCATATTGCAGGGTCGCGTCTCCATCTAAACGGCAAGAAGCACACATGTTCACGTGCGTTTTTATGTCACATATGTTCACGTCGCATATACTAAAAGTCAGTGTGTTTCTGTTAGGGGGGTACATCTGTGGAATAATCTGGATCAGAATCTAAAAAAGTCATCTTCAATTTGTTTATTCAAAAGGATGCATAAAAAAAAGTATAATAACAAAATATAGAATATTATCTGAGTAGCTGAATATATGTTTATAAGGTAGAAGAAAAGGGGAATGAATCTTATATTGCAATAAAACTATCATGGTTAGGATATATCTATATATATATGGATCCTATCTAGTAATTATTGTTTATGTAACTGTTTTTGTGGTGAAAGTGAATGTACTTTTACTACAAACTAATGCTTTACCAATACTAGTACTTCAGTTGATCATATCAGATTATATGAAGTGAATTGTAATTAATGTGTATATAAATGGTTATGGATGTTTTTGTGGTAATGATAAAAAGGACAAAGTATATTGTGTGTTAGCGCAGTATATTTGAATTTTAGTTTGTAAAAAGGGGGTGGGAGTTTATAAGTTTTACTTCTTCCCACTCCTTTTCGAGTACAAGAAAAAGAAAGGTTGACTATTTTCATTGTTGTTTTGATGATTATTGTGTGCTCGAAATAAAACTGAACTGAACTGAACTGAACTGAACTTTCATGTTACATTTACATGGTACAGATAAAGTAGGGTGACCATATGTTCGGATTGTGTCCAGACAGACGGCTCTAAAACCGGACTGTCCGGACGTTTTGTCATGCGTCCTCATTTTTTACATTCCATCCGAAGGACCTAAGAACAAAATGCAAACAGTCAGGACACGTAACAGACATCCAGCCAATGCAGTTTTAGAGCCGTCTGTCCGAACAAAATGTGGGCATGTGGTCACACTAGGTAAAGCAACACACATGTCGTACAACCTGGATCCCACAGATCTTCAAGCTGCACTAACAGCTCTAGTAAATGTACAGGAGTTATTTCAGTTATTGTACAGACATTACACACACCATAGCTGAACAGAGCTGAACGGGTGTACAATTACATACGTTAAAAACAGAAATTCACATGTCAGTGTTCTATCAAAATACCACCTAGCGGCCTGACACGCATATCCAATCATATTTTATCTACTGTTGCGTCTTTGTTTAAATTTATGTCACATATGTTCATGTCACATGCACTTTTATGTTACATTCATACGCTGAGCAGGTAAAGCACCAAACATGTGGGACAACCTCGATCCCATCTGCACTAGCATTAGCACTAGCTGCTCTAGTAAACGTACAGGAGTCGTTTCAGTTATTGCACAGATGAACAGAGATGAGTGTACAATTACATACATCAAAAACAGAAAAGGACATAGTGGCCTGGCATGACTATCCAATCGTATTTCGCCTACTGTTGCGTCTTTGTATAAACTTGTTAAAAAGTGAAGACGAGACGCCACTTTTGTATCTTCTGTTGTCATCATATCATCATGTCAAAAAACGTAGCCTAAAAGAGCAGCTCATAGACTGTATGGCCACTGTAAACTCTCAAAGAGGAGAAGACAGGTGCAGAAAATGTTTGGAAAAAGCATAATTTCATTTAAAAAAGCAAAATAACTGTCAAGACTGAACTAGGGTTTGACCCCTAATGCACAACTCAAAACTTGATGATCCAAAATAAACCAATTTAATAACAAAGTACAAGATAAAATGCTCATACAGAGGATCACAAAAGTGAAAAGTATGAACTAAAAATCATTCTTAAAGAAGAAACACCCTATTATGGCAAAGTATTAAATTAAATTCACTTGAAGATAAAATGTTAAGAGATAAAATATCAAAGAAAAACAAAGACAAATGACAAGGAATCAAAACTCTTCCAGACAAAACTGAGACTGGCTTCTCTGATAAAACTGAATGAACTAGCAAAAGACAACGGGGAAACACCTACTACAGTATAAGGGCGGGGATACAACAAGACAGGTGACACACATCAGGACAAGGAACAATCAGCACATATGGGGAAACAAGGGTAAAGGTCAGACTAGACAGAACACAAAAGGAAACCTATTAAAATAAACAGGAAGTGACATAGAAACATAGAAACAAAACATAACATAATACTTTGTAATTTCCTGGATGTGCTTGAAAACCTCTTCACGATCCCATAGCACGCACTGAAATAGAAAACCTGAAATGTTTTAGTTCAGTCTAGAGCAGGGGTCTCAAACATGCGGCCTGGGGGCCAAATGTGGCCCGCCAATGGTTCTAATGCGGCCCATAGGATGCAGAGCATAATAACCTATTAAATGACTCCATATTTTCTTAGTTTTTTCTTTGCCCATAAATGGTGACAACTTCAAATTGTTGTCATTTTTATTTTCACTGCAAAAAATAATATTTAATTGTGAAAATATTTACATTTACAAACAATCCTTTACCAATAAAATGTGCGGAACCTAAACAAAACCTGAAAAACCTGAAATATCTTAAGAAAATTATACAAAATTTTAACCATTTTCTTCTTCTGTTACTAAGAGTTTACTGTCTCTGTAGAACTGATCTGTAATAAAATACGTGGACAAATGATAAATTGAGGCAGAATATTGTTAAAATTTCCCTTGTTTTTTTTTAATGAAATGTAACTTTTTTTGCATTCGGATGATTTATACAAATATTTTCATAAATTAAAAGGATTTATTTTGCACTAAAACCATAACAAAAATATGTAGTTAGGTTAATATGTTTTAATTTTACTGGTCCGGCCCATTGGAGATCAAATCAAGCTGAATGTGGCCCCTGAAGAAAATGAGTTTGAGACCCCTGTTCTAGAGGGTGTAACCAGAGGAAAACTCTAGTCATTTTTACACATCCATCAAATAACACTCCACCCCTCCCTCTCCCTTCTGCACATTCACAGAAACAATTACGGTGGAAAAGACGACAACTGGCAGCAAAACCAAAATAAAAACTTTGCTTGAAAAAGCAACTGCTAGGATAAGACATGAAGTATGAAACAGGATGAGAGTGAGCATCGGTATGGCTTTCCAGCACTGGCGTCAGCTAACAGTGGAAAAGGGGCTACAAAGGTTTTTTATTACTTATTTTACACACTATAAGGCACACTGAAGTATAAGGTGCACTGTCAATGAATGGATTATTTTTTTAGCTTTTTCATAAATAAGGCGCACTGGACTATAAGGTGCATTAAGTAAAGTCAAAATTATGAGATAAAGTCAAAATTCCAAGTCACTAAGCACTACCAGAATTGATCCATATAAAGCGCTCTTGATTATCATGTCATTTTTGGAGAAAATTAAAGTCTTTTAAGTGCGCATTTTAGTGTGGAGAATATGGTAAGCTAATGTGGCCTTGTTTCTACTCCATAGGAAAGATAACATAATGTTTATGTAATATTTTGAGATACTAATTGATTAAGGGTATCATATTAACCCTGTCAAAATTAAAGATATTGATGAAACACAATGTGTTCGCTAATTGACATTGAGTTCTCCTAATTCTCGTGAAACTCTGTGAAAGCTCCAGACAGCATACATGTTCATGTATTTTTGAAGGTGTAGTTTTGAGGGGTGGGCTGAAGAAGAGGCATGGGTGTATATACTTTGAAAATATAGCTTGTTTTCCAAGATCTCCTACACTACCTTTAAGCAGATTCTACAGGGTCAGTTCCTTCTTTTTAGCGCCACAAAAATACTAAAAATGAGCATCTTTTGCAAGTATGCATGCTTTGGGCCTTATTCACCCAGAATAAAAAATAAATACCATGGACAGACCGTCCATTGTTTCCCTAAAGATAAGGCACTTCAGCGTGAATGGATTAAAAAGAAGAAAAGAAGAATCCTGGTCTATATTTCACGGTAAGATAAGGATAATTATGTCCATTGAAATGCATTAGGTAACACTTTAAACTTAGCTTACCAGACTTGCATCAATGATAAATACTGTACCGCTAACAGACATCTAATTAACCTAATGTCACGATGAAATGAGAAAATAATTAAGTTAAGTAATTAATTATTTTATGTAATTATGTATCTCTATATTCTATATGCTATGTCAAGATTATGCTTTTCATTTTGTGGTTAGCGTGCCGATGGCTGTCAGTACTAATGATATGCTAGTGGTTCCATTAGCCTACTAAAACTTTATGTAGCCTTCAACCCAGTTATTGTAGCTTTTCAGTAAGACAGCCCAAGGGAAGATTGCTGTGTTTACATGACCATTTTTCAACTATATCGATCATTAACTCCGGCATGATGGAAAGATTGGTGGTCCAAACTGGTGGCATGTTGACAACCCAAACATTCACTGAAGATAGTGATTGGAATGTTCTTCCTTTTAACTCAAGCATAAAAATGTCCGCCAGGTGAATAAGGTGAATGGTTTCGCTTTTCATCACCTAGTGAGATCACTGACACCCAGAGAATCTGTTTTAAACACAATTAAACTCGGAGGGTGTTGGTCAAAATATCGACCGCTAAATGCCAATACTAGAAGACCTGCCGTTCCATTGTCTTTAACATGTTTTCTCATGGTCGGTGTCAACTCATTAAACATTAACAGTTCCTCAAGGGTAATTGAATCCACTTTCACCATCTTTGATTCTCAGCTGATGTGACTGCTGTGCTTTCCTGATAGTGAGCCAAGGTTCCCAGCCAAGCAGGCGATGAGAAACAGGCAAATCCTTTCCAGATGTTCCAACCAATGGCCCTTATTTATCCAAAAAAACAGAGGTGATTTCCTTCTATAGCAGCGAGACTCGTCCCTTGTGAATCCAATTGATGTTGAAAATATACAGTCATGTTTGTGGCCTCACTCCATATGGCTGTGACCCCATAGTGAATTGTAACAGTATCCTACCGATGCACGATGCTGAAATTAGCTCGACAAGCAGACAACGTTTACATGTTAAAGGGAGGAATGAAAACGGAACATCTTTAACATCAGATCTGACTGAGCTTTTTTTTACTGAATGAAAGGAGTATTGTGCTAGGCTCAGCTGAGGGGCTTACTGTATGTTATGTAAAAATAAACTTTGATTTTGTGGTTCGTGCTTGTGGAGTTTTTCATGGACTCAAGTTACTATTTCCTTTTCCTTTCCTTGTCCTGCCTCACTCATACTGGCTGTCTTGCTTCTGTAAAAGTAAAGCGGTTAGAGTGGTTATACGTTTATTTGCAAAGGCATTTGAGATTAAAAAAGTAATTAACAGCTTAGTGTTTAAGTTTGTTCTTATTACCTGCGGAAATGGGAAATCATTTTCATAATAACACTTTCACTAGTGTGCAATTTCTTAAAAATAAGTACCTTGGAGTTTTCAGGTGAGATGTTTTTTATCAGAATGAACGTCCTTTTCTTTTTTTTTAGGGACATCCAGAGCTTAGATATATGGGCGTCGCACCCGTGGGGGATGGGGGTGTTGCCAAACCCCCACTTCTACAACCAGATGATTTCATACCCCCCACTTTTTCCTGAGTTATATATCTTATCTACTTTATACTTTATATATCTTATCTACTTTTTATTTCAGGATAAACAGTTACTGTCGGTACCAATTGCACCAAACAAACATCAATAACATTGCGGGACTGTTACAATATCTATGGTTTTAACTGTTTTCCCATCCTTGCGGCACAACAGCATATTTAAATGAAGCGCACCTCAGTTCGCCAGGTGAAATGAAAACAGCTAAGAGATATGTCTATCAGTGATGCGCGGGTTGATGTATAAACGACCTGCAACCGACTGCTTTTTTAACTCACCTGCCCGCAGCTCTAAATATGTTTGAAAAGGACAGACCTGACCCGCTTGTGGACCCGCATTTAAAAAAAAAAAACAGTCACTGGTCTTTATGAACATCACATGACCTTACTCACATACCTGAATTTGTTTCTGTGTTAAAATCTGATGTCATTGCCTTCACGCAGGATCTAAAGCAGGGGTCGTCATCCTGTGACACCCAAAGAGACATTTCAACCTGGTTTCCATGGAAAAGAAAACACTGGGAGCCATCATCTTTAAAAATCTCAGTGAATGTGTCCCAAACCTTAACTGTTTTTATTTGTATGTTACCAGAGCTTCCACTCTCCCAACTTGACTGTCTCTCTTGCTCCCTCTATACTGTAGGATACTAACGACGTTGTATGTCACTTTCATGGAAATTCAGTTAATAAAGCATATTTACCAGGTTATTTTAATGTTTATCTCAAATGACCCGACCACAACCCGAGTATCATTAAAAATATTTTTCATTGATCCGCAACTGGTCAACCGTGGTCACCCACTTACTTCGGGTCAGCCTGCACATCACAGATGTCTATGGTTGCAATGAAAGCAAAACAGGAAATGGACACAATTGTTTTCTGCCGGTAGACGTCAAGACGTCACATGAGCATTCTATCTAATCAGAACCCTCTGTACCTCCAGCTCTTAAAGCCAATTTAACTAGAGCAAAATAAATCTGTTTCCCCTGTAAAGACTTATTCGAAATTAACATGTTCATGTAACCATAAGCAACCATAATGTATTGCCCACGAGTTACTATCAAAAAAATATTCCCTGCTTATTCTACGGTTATTACAGCTTATTACTGCTACCACTCTAACAGATTGGATAAAATAGCCGTTACAACATAGTGAATATTTACTTTTAAAGTGGCCGATCTACCTGCGGAGTGATATGGTAACGTGAATTTGAAGTGACAAAAGTTGTTGCCATTGGCAGCGGGCGTTAACAGCGCAGCGGGCGTTAACGGCGCAGCGGGCGTTAACGGCGCAGCGGGCGTTAACGGCGCAGCGGGCGTTAACGGCGCAGCGGGTGGTTATCGAAAAAAATCCGCCCACATCAATTCAAAGTGAACGGGAGCTGCCACTACAGTCTAGGCGCCGTAGAATGAAGGAAATAACTTTTACTCCAAATTAATTTGGAATGACAAAAACCACCATGTAAACGTATAGAATGTAAAGTGAAATCTTAAAGTGGAATTAACTTTTATTCGAAATTGAACAGGAATAAAAACACCCATGTACGCGGGCCATATATACAGCACTTCTAAGAAATATAGTTTCTAGGACTACTCTGTGGGAAAGCAGGCGAGGGGGAGACACATGGATGCACAGCAAAGTAAACTACAACTGTAAAAAAAAAAAAAAACTAGAACAGCTGCTGCTAGGATAAATACTAACAGCAGGAACAAATGCCTGTGATTGTTAACATTACTACTCGCAATTCAAATATGTAAACTTTTAATCAGGGTCATTTGGATAGTTCCTGTTGTTTCTGTTGCCAAATGATTAAAAAACAAACACACACACACACACACACACACATATTATATAATAAATGGATTCACTCAACCACCATTTTTCAGAGAATCATCAAATGTTTCTCTAAAAATGGCCTGTATTTGTTTTGACTTAAATAGAGAAGAGATAATGAAGGTGGTCTGTTTAGTCAAATGTTCACAGTGTTTTTTTTCCCCCTTAAACATGGAGACAAAACAGCTCATGCACAGCACACATTAGGTGGTAAGTGTTGACTGAAATGTGAAGGAGCCATAGTGGTTTAAGGACATAAATTTCCCCATCCCAATATGGCTACAATACAACTCAAACAACACATGCACTCCGTGAATGATTGATTACACACATTTTGTAAATTGGGTGTGAAAAAAAGCACACTCAAAACAAAGGGAGACTTTAGGTCAGGATGTTCTTTAAAGGAATTGCCTGGAAACCATTCAGATTCTTCGAATGCATCTCTCAACGTAGTTAAAAAAAAAAAAAAAAAAAGCCATAATACCCAATGCAGCTGCTACTGCTACTTATCATTAGTGTTTGAGCGGCCTGGAAGCCTACTGAGTTAATTCAGCAACACGTAATGTTAATTCCATCAGTTATTTCAGCAGCATATCATTTTAATTTGGCAAGTGTGGCATTAATGTTCCCCTTAACCTTACAGTAGATTTGTGCAACTCAGTTCTGTTTACATTTCTGTTAACTGTGGTTTCACAATTTCTGGCTCATTTGAACACAGCATCACATCTCAGTGATGAAAGATTAAACATATGATCCAAGTATATGACTTACTCTTTCAATGCTAAATATCAACTGAAGAATAAACACATGTATGCATTTGTCAAATCAAGTCAAGTTAGTTATTTATTCACCCCCCCCCAAAAAAAAAAAAAAAAATCACAAAATGTCCTTGTATAGGTTATAACACTATCTGTCCTCAGTTAGAATGTGGAAAAACTCCAAAACAGATGGAGCAGATAATGAAAGCCAGAAAGAAGAGGCACATGATTTAGGATCAAGAACTAGTGACAAAACAGTTATGCAACATGTTGATGGAGTTCTGAAGATACAGGTATAAGATCAGGACACTGATCACATATTCTGTAATTATTGAATCCGACTGCCATGATATCAGTCAGCTGGTTATGAAATGGATCACACAGCAAAACGAGAAAAACTTTCCTTTATTTTATGCATAGAGGAGGGAGTGTAAGGTTTAATTAGGTCTGACGAGACACACTCTGGAGGGTTAGGGTTAGCAATGGTGGGCAATTTGACACTAAAAACACATTATGGGTTTATATATATATATATACAACAGTGGTACCAGTAGTGATTGGAGCACTAGTGGCAGTGACCCCCAAGCTGGGAGAATGGCTCCAACAGATACCAGGAACAACATCAGAGATCTGTGTCCAAAACAGCGCATTGCTAGGAACAGCTAAGATCCTGTGCAGAACACTCAGGCTCCCAGACCACTGGTAGAGGACCCGAGTCTGAAGGAAGGAACACCGCCCAGGTGGGGCGAGAGGAACATTTTTTATTTTTATTTATATATATATATATATATATATATATATATATATATATATATAATTATATAGCCAGCTATATATCACAGGTAAAGTGAGTGGCTATTCAGAGGTGAGAGCACGCCCCATGCAGCCAGAATAGCCAGCCAAAGCACATGGGGGTGGGGGCCATCAGAGGTACTTCACGCCCACCTAATTAATATTCAACTAGCCTCAGAGTCTCTGAAAGGCTTTAGACTTAGAAGGGTTAAAACACATTCTCTTAATATTCCATAAGTTCTCAGAAGCACCTTGAAGACTAATCGACATAGATAGGACAGCAGGGACGTCTGTGGGTCTTCATAGTTCTTAGTTTGTTTTTTACTATTATTCATTCACTTATTGCAGAAAAAAAAACATGACAGGTGATGGCAAATGATTAATTCCCTTTCCTTTAACTCATTAAGATCCGAACATCCATTTGCTGATATAGAATGTTAAATAACTTGATCTTCTGATCCGATCACACATGTAAATAATGCAGTTTATTATCTTTTCATGGTCATCAGATATGCAGTTACAGTGGACATAGTTATTTATGTTCAGTTAATTAGATATCTATATATGTTTTGAATGTATTAACCCGCTGAGCTTTAATGAACGTTACATAATGAGAACATTTGTCAGAACTGAACTCAGGTTAGAACCCAAAAGCACAACTCAAAACTTAACATTCAAAAATAAACCAAAGTTTGTCCTGATCCAGTCCTGAAGACTGAGACAAAGTATTAGCACATGCAGTCCACTGAGCTGCTTAACCACAAACTACATGTTTCATTTCTATTTTTTTCTCCAAAGTGTGACTTTCTTGGCTTGTAAAATGATCTTTTAATTTGACAAACCTCATACATCATCAAAGAACTATTTGTATCTGACAATGCACAATTTATGTTTTTTTCCCCAACATTATCTTTATTGACTTTTCAGAATGCTCCCAGTGACATACACAAATAAGACTGCCCTCACATCAAAGGAAACTAAATTGTTGTTTAGTCAAATCATCTTTCCTTCCAAACCAAGTATGTATGCGATAACATAGAACAACACTTAATTGAAAGTACAAATTATATGAGAAAAGGGAAAGAAAACACAAAACAAACAAACTCCAAAACATAAAAGAAACAACAATCACTCAAAACAACAAAGGTTTCTCTATTTTATCAAGCGTTAGCCCAAATTATTTGACTATTAATCATAGTTCAGAAATATAAACTCGGACATCCAATTCACACAGAATAAAGAAGATAAATATTAAAAGAAAGGAAATGATTTTAGGAAATTGCAGAGGATCACTGATAACTACATCTCATCTGCACCCTTTATATCCACACACACTTCTCCATACGTACACTTGTGGACATTTCCTTCATCCAGTTTATATGACTTTTGGTTTCCATCCAAGTGCTGTGACTCTTAAATCTAGGGCAGTGATTATATTTCTAGACATATGATGCCTATCAGGATATAAACCTAGAATAAACAGTTTCAGTTCAGGAACAAATTGTATACCTAGTATATATAGTCTCTAAAACTTGTTCAGTCTCCAACTAGCACTGTTGAACTTTATTGTATTTCCAGATAAAATAGAGAAATGTCCCTTTCTTTTCTCCTTACCCAATACATATATCAGGGATGTCACCATTATACTTATAAAGCTTTCCTGGCATCACATAAATGCTCATTAGCCACTTATATTGCAGTACTTTAAGCTTTTACTTAGATTATTATTTCCTTTTAAAATATTTTTATGTCTTGATTTTAATTGTCTTTTAATGCATCTTCATCATTTTAATTTTTTTCTGTTTCTATTTTTGTGTAAAGCACCTTGAGTTGTCCTGTACATGAAATGTGCTATACAAATAAATTTGCCTTGCCATTTGCCTTACAGTTATACGGAGACGATTAAAACAGAAGACACAAAAGTGGTGTCTCGTCTTCAGTTTTTCATCTGCGTTTAGACGAGTGTATTCAGGAGGAAATCTTTGTTCATACGAAGACGCAACAGTAGGCGAAATATGATTGGATAGTCAAGCCAGGCCTCTATGTCCTTTTCTGTTTTTGACATATGTAATTTTACACCTGTCTCTGTTTGGCTGTAATAACTGAAACGACTCCTGTACATTTACTAGAGCTGCTAGTGCTAATGCTAATGCTAATGCTAATGCTAGTGCAGATGGAAGATCTGTGAGATCGAGGTTGTCCCACATGTTTGTTGCTTTACCTGCTCAGAGTATGAGTGTAACGTGAAAGTGCATGTGACGTGAACATATGTGACGTAAAGACGCACGTAACGTGAACATATACGTTTTATTGCCATTTAGACGGAAACGTGACTCGTCTTCAATACGTCCCACTTTGGAAGGAGTCTTCAGATTTATTCACACCCTGATAAAATACACTGTCGTATTTAGCCGCCATCGTCCTCATGTAAATGTCCCCTAAGGCATGTGTTGGTCGTTGTTGTTGTTGTTGTTGCAGCACATGCTTCTTCCCAGTCCTCTTCCTCTACATCACAGGTGTCAAACTCCAGTCCTCGAGTCCTCTTCCATGTGATTCAGTTTAACCTTTTAACTTCTGAGGACTAACAAAGTAAATGGTAACATGTGCAAAGTTAGACACAAATGGCAGAAAATCTAAGAAAAATTGAAAAAAAAAATGAAAAGAACCAAAATGTAGAAAAATAAACAAAATGAACAAAAACTAATAAATATTTACAAAATGATAAATAGTAAACTAACAACAAACTAGTATTGACATTTGGTCACAGCCATTTTTTTTTAAAATGGTGAAATAAAATAATAATAATAAAAAAAAACACCTCTTGCTTTTTGGCACATTTTGTAATGCACAAAATAAAGTATAACTGTTGAATTTTTCTGTAATTTGGTCCCAGCAATTAAAAATTTGCCTTTAAAATTTTTTTAAATAAAACAAAATAAATAAAAATCTTGCTTTTTGGCACCTTGTCCATGCACAAAACTAAAAGGAAAATGGTTGAATTTTTCTAAATATTTAAACTAAATCATCCATTCAGAATGCATCAGCGCTGACACTTAAAGAGTTAATAATCAGCTCCTCATCAGACTGATGACCTCCAGGTGTAATGGAAGAGGGAAACATCTAAAACATGCAGGACCCCGACCCTCGAGGACCACAGTTTGAAACCCCTGCTCTACATCTTCCCTCCAGACATTACATTTCTGTAAAGAGGACTCAAAAGACCCCTCTGATAACATGTTATATCGTTTAGAGATAATTCCATTTCCAAAGCAGTCATTTTTCATTTCTCTTTCCATAATAGACAATGGGGGAAATGACACATACTCATTTTGACATTATCTAACAAAGTTTCTCACCTTCAGATATTTAAATTGATGTTTTCTTGGAATGTCGTACCTGGCACTCAGCTCGTCAAATGACATCAAAGACCCATCCTCTGATCCCATGAGATCCCTTATTAATTCATGTTTTTTTTAGGTATAGTCAAAGGGACTTTGGTCTTCCACTGTAACTCATATATTCTGAGAGAATTCAAGACCTGTATTGTCTTCAAACAGGAGGTTAATTATTAGATTGCGGGTCTCAAACTAATTTTCTTCAGGGGCCACATTCAGTCTGATTTGATGTTCAATGGGCCAGACCAGGAAAAAGAAAACATAATAAGCTGTAAATATTGACAACTACACATATTTGTCATCTTTTTTGTGCAAAAAAAAACACCCATTACATTAAGAAAATACTTTTATAAATTATCCAAATATTAAAAAAAGGAACAAAAGGGCAATTTTAACAATATTCTGCCTCGACTTAACATTAGTCCATGTGGGTTTTTTTTTTTTATGGATCAGTTCTACAAAGACACGAAACGTTTTGTAACAGAAGCAGAAAATGATTCAAATTGTGTCTAATTTTCTGTAGCTATTTCAGGTTATTCACATTTTATTGTTACGGGATAGTTTGTAAATGTAAATATTTTCATAATTTTATATTTTTCTGCAGTCAAACAATGAGACAAATTGGAACTTGTCATCATTTATAGGCAAAGAAAAAGCTGTGAAGAAAACATGAAATCATTTAATAGGTTATTATACTTGGGCTGCATTGGAACTGTCAGAGGGCCGCATTTGGCCCCCGGGCCGCATGTTTGAGACCCCTGTATTAGATTGACAGTTTTAACTAGAAAAGCACCTAGGGAGCACAGATTTTGCCAAGACAGACTGTGTGTGTGTGTGTGTCCCCCCCCCCCCCCCCACCCCACCCCAGAAACCACTGATCACCACCAAACCTTTCTCACTTGTTTCCCTGAACATTTGAGCCAAATCTGTTTACCTTCATACCTTCATCGATCACCACCAAAATTCAACAGTTTGAATTTTTTGTCCACTTAGGGTTAGGGTTAGCATTTTCTGAAATTGTGAGCTTTTTGAGTTACGTTGCACACAGACAGACAGACAAACAAACAAACAGCAACAACATACAGTAACTACCATTCCTTGGTGCAGTAATGACCATTGATCTAAGTGTAATTCTACTGTTGAACTCTGTGTTTCAACATAAAAGCTTGGAAAAGTGGCTTCACATTTTCATAATAGCATAAAATACTATTATATTAATCGAGAACAGGGGTCTCTACAAACAGCTGGGCCTAAATGCAGTCTATCAAAGGGTCCAATTCAGCCTGAGGGATGAATTTACAAAGTGTAAAAGTCTACTTTTAGTTCAGGTTGTACATACAGACCAATATGATCTTGTAACCGAGGAAAGACAAGTTTATTTGTATCACACTATTCATACACAGGGTAAATCAAAGTGCTTTACAAATGCATAAAAAGGATCATGGAAGAAAAGACATTAAATATTAAATATTAATTCAATAATCAAAGATAAAATGTGCTTTATAAAATAAATTCACAGAGTTAAATAAATATATTACCTATATTAAAATCATACATACCATGAACATTACAATTAACACTGAATAAAGAAAGACATTAAAATAAAAAAAGTGCAAGATTGAAAAGAGGTCCATTAAATTATGAAAATATTTACATTTGCAAATTTTCCTATAACAATAAGATGTGAATAACCTGAAACAACAACCTGATACAGTATGTCTAAAGAAAATTAAACACAATTTAATTACTTTTTTTTGCCATGTTACTAAGTGTTTAGGTGTTAGAAAGTTGTTAAAATTGCTTTTATTTTTCTTAAGAAAGTTCTGTTTTTTTTGTTTTTATTTTTTTCAGGTTATTCACTTCTTTTTGGTTTGGATAGATTTTCTAAATTTAATGTTTTGGTTTTTTTTGCACTAAAACAAAGACGAAAATTTGGGGTTGTCATTATTTATAAATTATTATGTTATTACTGGTCCAGCCCACTTGAAAACCCCCTGACCAATATTTAAATTTACTGTAGATATTTTCCCCTGCAGCTCTATAGAAGTGAAATTTCCTGGTTTTAGTCCAGTTTCAAGTTAAATTATGCAATTATATATTGTAATATACTGCATGTTGCCTGAAAACAAAACATTTACATGAATTAAATTTCGATTTTTAATGTTTCTGGGTCCACCAAAGAGTTCCAAAACACGATATGCTTCACAATATTCACTATATACAAAAGCATTAGAATGGAAAGCTCTTCATGTTAACATTAGTTGGAACTGTTTCTTATTAAGTCAATTCTGTTTCCAAAATGAGGCGTGTTAATCATCTTTGCTCCGGCTATCAAAACTGAAATATTTATTTGCATTTTTACATGGCATAACATAGCAACAGAGTACATCCAAACTAAATACAGAGTAGGAAATGTTCTCATGGCTTTCACTTCAGTAAGTCTGCTGTTTTGCAGAACAGTCAAACGCATCATGTATCATGGATTTTACAAAAATATCTTGGTTTAAATAAGTGGGTGAATTAAACGAAGGCTTCCAGGTGAATAAATAATTTTGTCTCCAATTATTTTACCTGTCGCCAGTGAAGTTCGTGGGTTGTTTGTGTGTCACAGTCTTTTTAAACAAGCTCTTAAACATCACAGATCCACATGTAATTTGTCTTTTCTTTTCTTTTCTTCTTGGTACAGAGCTTTTGAAGACATGACTTTAGACACAAATATTCAGGCAACTTCATGTAAATATGTCATGTAACTACTGAAGCCTCGAATTCACAGTCCTGTCCATCTGTAGTGTGTAAATGCATAGTAATGTAAATATATAATAAATGCTGATGAGTGATACCATTTGTCACGTTTGTTTATTTTTGGTGAAGGAACGACTGCACCAATACATCATTTGTCAAATAATTGATTTGTATAGAAAATGAACCATGCAGCGTTTAGGATTTTTTTTTATCTTGGAACTACAGTTTGCTAGTGTAAATGACTTTTGTTTCAAGTTGATGCTTTATTAAAAGTCTGCAAGGAGCGATAACCCACCTGACCCCTGCTCTAGTAATCCTGTCCCCATACAACTGTTGTTCCATTAAAACAATTTACATATGAAGAAAAATATCCCCTGAAAAACATAATGATAATTTATGAAAACTGGAGCAGAATGTTATAAGAGCATGAAAGTAAAGGCACAATAAATCCATCTGTCCGTCCATGCCTCAAACATTTCATTAGGGAGATGTCAAGAAAGGATCTTAACCAGATCCCTGAACTATACTGTTAAAAAATATCCTGTTGTTTTTACATGGAAAAAAAAACTGGCAGCTGTGATTGTCAGAATAAGCCTGTAAAAAGCACAGCAAACATGGTTTTAAACATGTAGATTTAACATTTTAAACATGTAGATTTAACATTTTAAACATGTATATTTAACATTTTAAACATGTAGATTTAACATTTTAAACATGTAGATTTAACATTTTAAACATGTAGATTTAACATTTTAAACATGTAGATTTAACATTTTAAACATGTATATTTAACATTTTAAACATGTAGATTTAACATTTTAACCATGTAGATTTAACATTTTAAACATGTAGATTTAACATTTTAAACATGTAGATTTAACATTTTAGACATGTAGATTTAACATTTTAAACATGTAGATTTAACATTTTAAACATGTAGATTTAACATTTTAAACATGTAGATTTAACATTTTAAACATGTAGATTTAACATTTTAAACATGTATATTTAACATTTTAAACATGTAGATTTAACATTTTAAACATGTAGATTTAACATTTTAAACATGTATATTTAACATTTTAAACATGTATATTTAACATTTTAAACATGTATATTTAACATTTTAAACATGTACATACATTTAACATTAGCTCTGTTTACTTGGGAGTTTTTATTCCAGTTTAATTCTGAATAAAAGGTAATTCCACTTTGATTTGACCATAAGCACCTCATAAAAATAAAATTAAAATAATAACATTAAAATAAAAGTCACTGATTTATTTCTCTGCCATTTAAACAGTTAATTTGTTAACTGTTTAAATATTTTGTGGCTCAGTTGGTAGAGTGAGTCGCCCAATGTCTGAGAGGTTGGTGGTTCGCATCCCAGCTCTGGCTGTCCACATGTCGAAGTGTCCTTGGGCAAGACATTGAACCCTGACTTAGTCTCCCAGCAGGACTGAAAGAACTTAGAAACCTACTGGTGTATGAGTGTGTGTGTGAATGGGTGAATTTGAAGCTAATGTAAAGCACTTTGAGCACCATGAAGGTGAAAAAGTGCTATATAAGTGCAGAACATTTACCATTTAATTCTGCTTTAACATTACACACATGCAATGACGCACATTAGTAGGTTGTGTTCCATTGCTTTGATCTGATTCAGTTGAGTTGCTGCTTCCTAATTATCACTAAAATACATGCAAAAGTTGCACGTAGTATCCGGTCTAACATGTTGATATTTGAAACACAAAGTGGATGCAATCATTTTCATCCATTACACATCCAGATGTTAAGCAGCCGTTCTGTCCAATCAGAACCCTCTGTACCTCCAAGCTCTGAAATATCAACTAACCAAAGCAGAATATAACCGTGTTCATGGAAACCTTTATTCAGAATTAAACATATAAACATGAAAGAAATAGCTTTAATTCCAAATTATTTTATTTTGAATAACTAATTCAGAATTAAAAAACATCATGTAAACATAGCAATAGAATGTAAAAAAGTTCATGAACTGTCAGTTATACAAACCTGCAGGTGCTCACAGTGTTTTTGAAATCCACTAAACTGGGAGAAAATTCAGTGTTTTCAGAGTTATTTCTTTTCAGATTTTATACATCTTCCCGTTTATTTTCACTTGCAGATTTTTATATGGCAATTTAAGAACTTTTTGTTCTTAATTCTATGGTTGGTTTATTATTTACAACAGAAATCCATTCTCTACTACCCATCTTTTACTTCCTCCCACTCCTTTTCAAATGAGCAAATGAAGCAATGTGTTGTTTTGTTTTGTTTTTTAATTTTTTTAAAATATATTATATTTTTGATTGTGGTTGTTTGTATTTGTTGCATATTCAAAATAAATGGAATTGAATTGAATTGAATCTTAATATGTAACATTAGCATTAGCACATAGCAGATATACATTAGGATCAGTGAGGTACCATTAATGACCAGTTCAGAACCATGAGGGTTGTCATTTTATCTCAACAACTGAAATAAAATTGCATGTTTATTTTTCTGAACAGAGTTTGATGAAACTTTCAGGAATGGGTCAAGGAAAAACCCATTAGACTTTGAGCAATGAAGGTTAAAGGTTAATGTTGCACTAAAGGTCAACAGCTAAAACACATCAGACAAGATAGAATCTGGTGGGTGTTTTTCATTCACATGGTCCATCATGTCACATTTTGACGTCATATGAGGTCAAACCAATGGTGCATTTGCTAACTTTGTGACCTTGACCTTAAATCAGAGTTATTGTTACATTAGATCAAATCTGACAATAGACTGTGCTTCATATTAAATATCAGATCAAAAATATGCAATATGGTTACTATGCCAACGACACATGACGTCACAGTGACATCATAAGTAATTACCCACCAAGGAGGTATTACATTTGGGTCTGTTTGTCTGTTTGTCTGTCTGTCTGTCTGTTTGTCTGTCTGTCTGTTTGTCTATTTGTCTGTCTGTCTGTCTGTCTGTCTGTCTGTCTGTCTGTCCGTTTGTCCGCCTGTCTGTCTGTCTGTCTGTCTGTTTGTCTGTTTGTCTGTCTGTTTGTCTGTCTGTTTGTCTGTTTGTCTATTTGTCTATTTGTTTGTCTGTCTGTCTGTCTGTCCGTTTGTCCGTTTGTCCGTCTGTCTGTCTGTCTGTTTGTCTGTTTGTCTGTCTGTTTGTCTGTTTGTCTGTCTGTTTGTCTGTCTGTCTATTTGTCTGTTTGTCTGTTTGTCTATTTGTCTGTTTGTCTGTCTGTCTGTTTGTCTGTTTGTCTATTTGTCTGTTTGTCTGTTTGTTTGTTTGTCTGTCTGTTTGTCCATTTGTCCGTTTGTCCGTCTGTCTGTCTGTCTGTTTGTCTGTTTGTCTGTCTGTCTGTTTGTCTGTTTGTCTGTTTGTTTGTCTGTCTGTCTGTTTGTTTGTCTGTTTGTCTGTCTGTCTGTTTGTCTGTTTGTCTGTTTGTCTGTTTGTCTGTTTGTCTGTTTGTCTGTTTGTCTGTTTGTCTGTTTGTTTGTTTGTCTGTCTGTTTGTCCATTTGTCCGTTTGTCCGTCTGTCTGTCTGTCTGTTTGTCTGTTTGTCTGTCTGTCTGTTTGTCTGTTTGTCTGTTTGTTTGTCTGTCTGTCTGTTTGTTTGTCTGTTTGTCTGTCTGTCTGTTTGTCTGTTTGTCTGTTTGTTTGTTTGTTTGTTTGTTTGTTTGTCAGCAGGATTATGCAAAAAGTTCAGGAGGGATTTTGATGAAACTTTCAGGAATGATAGATAAGGAAGAACCCACTAGATTTTAAGCAATGAAGGTCAAAGGTTAAGGTTGCACTAAAGGTCAACAGCTAAAACACATCAGTGGTAATATCTCAGGATTCAGACAAGATAGAATCTGGTGTTTTGTTTGCATCCACATCATCTCACCTTCAGACATCAGATGGGTCAAACACATATGGCTCCATCACGTCACATTTTTGATGTTTTTGATGTTTTTGATGTTTTTGACTGCCTTCTTTAATGTAAACTGGTGAAAATATTTACTCATTGAGTCTCAAGAGGATATTGAAATAGTATTCTCAAGGGAACAGTGGAAATAGCGCTTTAAAAAAATGTATAACTTGAAAGGGTTTAGGCTTCAGTGACTATAGAAGGTCAAGAGGTTATATAAATATAACCTCTTGAACAGGAAACATTTTTCCTGTTTCATGTGTGGACAACCAAAGTGTTTATGAAGACTTCCTTAGAACAAAACACTTGTTGTTAACCTTTTGATTTCACTTTTGAGAAGTCCACTTGGTTTCTGCACAGCAGCATCTTTAATATCAGATTGTAACAGAAGAAGACGCTTGACTTTGTACAGTCAGAACATGAGGGAAACGTCAATGTGTATTGCCTTTTCTCTGTCAGCATACAAATATAATAACATGTTTACTTCAGTTGAAATACTACAGTCAAACATCTTAAAGTAATTAAAATAATGAAATGTTTTGTAAGTAGTAAGCTCTAGACATTCATAATAAAAGCAGTTGTGCAATAGAACACAGCTGCTCTGGTCAATCCATGCTTTTTCATTCACACATACTACACTTGTAGTTCAGTAGAGTGTAACCTACTTCTTAAAAGTCATATTTACAGTCAGGTCATGATTAAAAGCAACTCTTTTGATGATTAGAAGCAGCTTAAATGTTATTGCTGTGGGATTTAAATGTTGTTGTTTTTTTACTCATAACCCTTTTAATATGTAATTGCAGCCTATAGGAGACCCACGTGTATATTAGGCTGCTCTCTTTACTGTTGGCCCACATTTCATATGTAATTACAAAATAGAATATCATTTACCAGAGGTGTAAAGTACTTCATTACTATCTGTATTTTACTTGAGTTTTTACTTTTCTGGCAACTTTTTACTTTTATTCCCTACATTTTTGTATAAATATCTGTACTTTGTACTCTTTATATTCTTAGAATAGACTCATTACTTTTACAAACTAAACAAATGTGACAGTATGAATAATCGTTTCAGTCACTTCAGAGAGAAAAGCAGTGGAGGAGAGAAACTGTGACTTTATATATTAGAGTTATATGACTTTTTATCTCATAATTTTGACTTTTTAATCTTAAAATTGTGCATTTTTATCTCATAATTATACTTTTTTTTTAATTTCATGACTTTTTTTTTATCTCAATTGTGACTTTTATTCCCCTATTTTTCCTAAATTTTCTGCCCATATCCACAAAATTGAGTAACCGTGACTCGATCAAACACATTATCTATCTTTTATTTTATGAAGTATTTTTGCATTCATGACAACAAAAAAAAACAGTTTTACTTTTTTACTTTTGGTTTTTTTTTTTATTTAAGTAGAAGAGTTGAATCAGTACTTCTTCTTTTACCAGAGTATTTTTTAGCTGTACTTCTACTTAAGTACAGAATGTGAGTACTTTGACCACCTCTGTAATTTACTCACATGATTTAAATTTGATTGTATTACTTTAAAATGTGAGCATATGAGCCTTGTTTACTATAAAATATCACTTTATAATAATATAGTAATGCATGTGTCAACAATTTCACATCATACTAACTTGAATTAGTTAAGTATTAAACCTGATTATTTGAATTCATTGACTAACCATTTTTAACTTCTACATTGCATCATGAGAAAGACAAATACAGTATAAACTCTAGTCACTTCAGCTATGATAGCCAGTTGTTACAGCTGAACTTCACACATTTTAAGTGGAATTCACTTCTGTTTTCATTGTATATTATTTAAATCTTTTAAGGCAACCACTTTCTTCTAGTAAATTCAACGTATCTGGGCTTACATTGCTGAGTGCCTACACAGGAGTCCCATGGGACAAACAACTGGGAAGATTTAAACATTTCCATGGAAATGATCCACCTCCTCTGGCAGGACTGGACTGGGCTCTAATTTTAAAAACTCACAGTTGGCCGTGCCCTCCTAAGCTCTTCGCTCTCAGTTTAGCACATGCACTTGGGTATTCATAGAATATCCTTCCATGCGTTCTAGGGGTCAGAGAGAGAGCTATACAAGACAATATGTGGAAAGGGAAATTTCTACATCCACTTCCTTAAAGCTTGTCTTATCCTGAGCTAAAAATATATTGGCTTTAACTCACTACAGTTGTTTTAATTAAACCCACCACATGATGTCTTTTTAACAGAAATGACATCAACCCTGATGAAAAACAGCAGATGGCCAAGATAAGAAAGATCATTGACATCCTGGCTAATACCCAATTGCCTCAAACCCATAAAGAGCCTCCATGGGAATATTGTGCTCCTAAACAACTGTCAACTTCCACCTTAATGCCACTTGATTAAAAACATATAGCATTAACCCATAAAAGCCCAGTGCTGATTATGTATTTCTATCTTTCTAAATTAATTTATCAACAAATTTCGAGTGATATATATATATATATATATATATATATATATATATATATATATATATATATATATATATATATATATATATATATATATATATATGAAGAGTTCATTTGCAAAAACAGATAACTCCATTTTTAATTTTTTTCACAAAATGGCTTTTTTTTACTCTACATTCCAGGTAATACTCATTGATTTGATATATTTATTTCATTTGGTAAGGTCCACTAAATTGAATAAATAATATATCAAATCAATGAGTATTACCTGGAATGTAGAGTAAAAAATGCTACTTTGTGAAAAGAATGAAAAATGGAGTTATCGGTTTTTGCAAATGAACTCTTCATATATATACTCAAATATATATATAAAAAATTTTGCCGCTGTTTTTTTTAGGATAAAACATGTATTTAATCACATATCATGTCGTTCTTCGTGCAAAGTCAGAGTAAATTACAAATTAATTATATCAAAACAGAGAACAATGAAGAAGGTGTGGCTTTTTCATCAAATATATACAGTATAGCAATATATCGTTGTCAGAATATAAAAAAAAAACAAGTGTGTCCATCCACTGTCATTGATCCAACTCTATGGATTTTACTGATGAATCAATGTTGTAGAAAATGGCTGTTTCCATGTTCACAACATAGCCTCTGAATGTCCAAATGGATCATATCTGATGACCATGAAAAGATGACAATCTGTATTTTCCACCAACAACACTGGTCTACAAGTAAAATGCTTCCGGAATAAATGAATTACATTTTTACCACATGTGTGTTTCTGATAAAAAAAACTCAAGTCTTACTGTAAATATTGGTTGGATCAAGTTTCCAAGATAGGGCTCTCTTCTGGGTTATAGTATATTTAAAATATTTCATACATTTTATGGTATTTTATTTCTTTTAAATTATTGTAATTATGAGTCTGAGATTTTAGTATATTTTTATCATAATTAATATTTCATATTTATTACATATTTATTTAATTTACATGGCAAATAGAGGTCCTCAGAATCTATTTTCCTTCTTTCTCTGACTTGAATGACAATAAACCTTCCTTGAATCCGTGAATCCGTGAATCCTTGAATCCTTGAATCCTTGAATCCTTGAATCTGTGAATCCTTGAATCCTTGAGTAAGTCTGTGGTCAAAATGTGAAAATCCTAAACTAAACAAGAGAACAGGTTTTAGTTCAAAGGATATTTTCTAAAAATTATAGAGCCATGCTATTTACATATAGGATTAATGGACCAACATCTATTAAACAATTTGGTAACATTTTATAATACCTACACACAATTCACTATGAATTAACCATTTATTACCTATTGGTTAATTATGTATTAACCATTTTTTTAATCGTTTATTCATACACAATTCACCATGAACAAAGCATTTGTTCTTCTTTTCTATGAACAAACCATTTGTAGCCCTGTGAACAACTGCTTTATAATTAATTGTGTATAAGCAATACATTAATAAACATTAATAAATAGGTAACAAATGGTAAATACATCATGAACAAACAATTTACACAAGGGTAACAAATGGTTAATACATGGTGGAATGTGTGTAAGTATTAAAGTGTTACCAACAATTTATATAAGTCGATGGTTTGTGTCACTGATGGATGTTTGAGTCTTTATGACTTGATGATGATGATGATGATGATGATGATGATGATGATGTTAGACATGATTCTATACCACAGGTCTTCAACTCTGGACCTCGGACCACAGTGTCCTGCATGTTTTAGACGTCACCCTGCACAAACACACCTGATTCAAATGATCAGCTCGTTATCAAGCTCTGCTAAAGCCTGATAACGAGCCACTGCTTTGAATCAGGTGTGTTTGTAACAGGAGGACATCTAAAACATGCAGGACACTGTGGCCCAACGTCCAAGCTTGAAGACCCCTGTTCAACACCATAACAAGTGGTGCCTGGGACAATAAACCCCGCCCCCTTTGGACACATTTTACCTGATTCTTATAATTGTGAAAACACATATTTGGTGACTGTGACCTTTGACCTACATTTATCAAAATGTTATGGTATCTATTCTGGACCAATTCACACCTTCCCTGAAAATGTCATGGAAATTGGTCCAGTAGTATTTGTGTAAAGCTGCTTAACAGACACAAACTGACTCAAAAACAATACCCTTCTCCCCTCTGGGAGGTGGAGTAAAAATACAAAAAATACAAAAAATACAAAAATACGTACAATATATAGAATACATGTGATCCAAAACCAGAGAAATTCCACTTATATCTAATATGACTTATTATATCTGCATGCTAAATACAAAATAATTGTATTCATGCGTACATTATTTACCAGTGTAGGTCAGACACAAACTAACTCCAAACCTCTTTTTCCTCTATTGATTCTCCATTAGATTACATCAGATTAGATTAGATTAGATTAGATTCAACTTTATTGTCATTGACCATGTACAGTACAAATACAGAGCAACGAAATGCAGTTAGCATCCAACCAGAAGTGCATAGCAGTATGTGAATGCACATTACACACACACACACACACACACACACACACATTACCGTACATGCTTATGTAACATTACAGTAACTTACATTCATTTCCTTTAGATTTAAACCAACCCTAACCTACCCCTTAAACCATCACATGCGTAGGACTTACATCTTAAGGGCTAAGAGAACAGATTTGTGTCCTTATATGTAATTCTCTGTAACACACTCACAACATGGACCTTTTTTTCAGTGTGGATAATATGTGCTTCTGATGTTCAAATGCTCACAGTTTTTAATGTATAAGTAAGTTTTTAATATATATATATATATATATATATATATATATATATATATATATATATATGCCAGATGTATATGTACATTATTGCCAGGTGAGGGATGACTGGTCCAGATCCCGATCACCTCCTATGCGGTGGTGGCGGACACACACACACACACACAACCCCCGCCCCTACCACCACCACCTATTTTTTAATAACATCAAACATGTGCTTTCTCAGGGTGTTACTGAAAAGCTGAGTGAATCTGAATTCAAATGTGACCCCGCTCCTCCTCCTCCTCCTCTCAGTCTTCTGCACCCCATTAACACTGACACCTTTTACAGATACATATGGAGTATTTGTGAACTTCCAGTCACTCTAACAGCATAGATTAGCTGCTGGTGAGATAAGGTTTGTCTTATGAGGTGGTGCACAGGTCTGTCAGAGGATGTGTTTTGACAGGAAACACGAACGGGCTGTATTAACTCGACTATATATATATATATATATATATATATATATATATATATATATATATATATATATATATATATATATATATATATATATATATATATATATATATATATATATATATATACATATACATATAAATATTGTCAGGAAACCATTATAGCACTCTGTTATTTAGGTTATTATTTATTCAGCTAATTTAAAAAACAAACAAACATGCAAATTAGGAAATACGGCTGTGTACTTTTGATAGTGTGCACTATCTTAATGGAATTGCTCTGGTCATTTTATTTCATTGAATGACATTGATAATTGTCTACAAATCCTTTTCAAAGTGTATATCTGAATATTTTTTTTCTGAATTTGTGCAATAAATAAAAGTATTTTAATAAAAGAAGCAATGCTGATAAAAGTTTAGGATGATAAGTCAATTGTTTGGCTTTTATATTCAATACTTTATATAGATGATCAGCTCTAAAATATATTAGGATAAATAAGGAGGCTAGTAAAATTATATTTAACTTTCTAGTTTCAGGCAAACTGTATGTCTTTTGAGATGATTAACAGGAGCTTTATGTAAGTCTTCTGAATTCTAAAACAGGATGCACATTTAATAAATTGAAGGGAGCCTCCAAAACAGCCACAAGGCAGACAATACAGTGGAATAAAGATGTACATGATGTTCTTTGAGGTTATGGAAAAGTAGAGCAATCCAATGTATCACAAAGTATAAAATATGAAAAATAATTGCTTTCAAAGATGGTGTAAATCCAAAGGTTTTATGAGTGTTTTGTATAACTTGATAACTTAATTATATGATTCCTATAGTCTGTGTTTAACTGGGTACATGAAACTAACCCAAAGTCTTAAAAAGCAGATGTACGAACTGACTTTTAGATGTATACCTTCAAATCATACACTTCCAGTAAAGAGAAATAAAGCACAAAAGGACTGAGAAAAGAGAAATGACTGTACTTTTGAATATATAAAGAAGGCAATTAAAGATGAAGAGTAGAATGAGTGAAATTAATCCATACTGATGAACACCTCGGGTAAAAGAAAAGGATTATAGATTTAGTGAAGGAGGACATAAACTAAAAACTGTGAGCATTTGAACATCAGAATCACATATTATCCACACTGAAAAAAAAGGTCCATGTTGTGAGTGTGTTACAGAGAATTACATATAAGGACACAAATCTGTTCTCTTAGCCCTTAAGATGTAAGTCCTACACATGTGATGGTTTAAGGGGTAGGTTTGGGTTGGTTTAAATCTAAAGGAAATGAATGTAAGTTACTGTAATGTTACATAAGCATGTACGGTAATGTGTGTGTGTGTGTGTGTGTGTGTGTGTGTGTGTGTGTGTGTGTGTGTGTGTGTGTGTGTGTGTGTGTGTGTGTGTGTGTGTTGAAACATGAGCATGAACTCTCTAATGACTACAACCCACATTTCAAGAACATTTTCTCAGATGCATTTTAAACAGTGTTATTTCTTAATTTATTTAAACATTGGTTTCATTTCCAATGATCTAATCAACAATTGAATGAATAATATATTGAAGTTTCGACATGTAAACACATTCAGTAGTGGTGGGGCACAGTTTTCAGATGTGCTACAACCATATATATGCCAAAGCACTTGCAACACTATATTAAAATATTAATCCAAAACATTTTTAAATATACAATATGTGTTTTCAGTTATTTATTTTTAATAGTAAAATGGTATCTGTCTATCCTTCAGTATGCATATGTATCCATGACCTAGATAGCTGGAGAGTTGCCTGGAAAGTCAACTTGCTCAAGGGCAAAATCGCTCCATTTGCTCCCCAGGTACCTTATATGGCTGCTGATTAAGACTGAGATCCTAAAGGAGACAGAACAGAAGCTAATGCAGTTGCATACAGGCCCAGCAGAGGAGTGGAGAACGCCAAACTGAGTCTTTTAAACTTGGTTTTGGAGTAGAGCTGCACAATATATTATTTGAGCATCAATATCACAATGTACATATTCACGATCAGTCACAATTATGCAGCAGTAATGAATTACAGAGGGCAGATAGGTCCTGCAATTTATTTATTATTAGTATTTTTTATTTGTCTATATATTTTTTTTTTTCATTTTTATTTGTCTATGTAAAAAAAAAAACATTGCATTTATTGATTTTTAATTAATTGTATTTTAATTATTTTGGCTACAAGAAAGATGATACTGAAACACATGTTCTGTGTCGACCGCTAATCTGTTTGATTATTAGTGTCGGCACCACACAGCTGTTAAATATTTTACATATCACAGGGTTTAAAAAAAAAAGGAAAAAAATTACATCAGTTTTTTTCCTAATATCATGCAGCAGTAATTCAGAGTGTAAGGGTGCATCTGTAAGGTTTTTATTTATAGACTTTAAAGCCCCACATTTTAACCAAAAGGCTTTTAGAACAGTTTTATATCAGTAAGAATTTGATTGGATGAGTTTTAGACTTTTGAACAGACAGGTCACAAAAGGTGAAGGTCAATGGGGTTCTGTTTGACCCAGTGTTCTACTACACAGGGCTGTGTTTTATCACCTGTTATCTATCCTCTACACCAGGGGTGTCAAACTGAGGTCCACGAGGGCCGGTGTCCTGCATGTTTTAGATGTTTCCCTCTTCCATTACACCTGAAGGTCATTGCATCATTATCAGTCTGATGAGGAGCTGATTATTAACTCTTTAAATGTCACTGCTGATGTGTTCTGAATGGATGATTTAGTTTAAATATTTAGAAAAATTCAACCATTTTCCTTTTAGTTTTGTGCATGGACAAGGTGCCAAAAAGCAATATATATATTCTTTTTAATTAATTTTATTTAAACATTTTTTAAAGGCAAAATTAAAATTGCTGGGACCAAATTTCAATAGTGGATTCCTTTCCACGTTATTTGTCATTTTGTAAATATTTATTAGTTTTTGTTGCTCATTTTGGTTATTTTTCTACATTTTATTTTATTTTTTTTTATTGTGGTATTTTTCTTTGATTTTTCTGCCATTTGTGTCTAACTTTGCTCATGTTACCAATTATTTTGTTAGTTCTCAGGAGTTAAAGGGTTAAACTGAAACACATGGAAGAGGGAAATATCTAAAACATATAGGACACCGGCCCTTGAGGACTGGAATTTGACACCTGTGCTCTACACAAACATGTGTCATAGTACATATGAAAACAGGGCCATCATTAAATACACAGATCACTTGGTTATCAATCTGCTCTAGGAGGGTGAAACCAGCCATGGCCTTGTTAATGACTTTGTCCAGTGGTGTGAAGAGTCCTACCTGCACCTGAATATATCTAAAACAAAGGATACGATTATTGATTTCAGGAAAAAAACCAAAAAAAAAAAAACAGAACAGAACAGGCACAGTCATTTTAATTAAAGTTCAGACCATAGAGAAAGTGCAGTCACACTGGGGATTGTAATGGATGAAACAATGAGTTTTAATGAAAACTGTAACCCAGTGTGTAAAAAGGGGTCATCAATGCCTTCACTGCTTTAGAAAACAGGTACATTGTCTGCACCTGGTGTCCTCTTGTTAATTCCCTGCATCTGTTTGTTATCCACTCTCACTCTATATATCCTCCTCTTGTCTCTCGTCAGTGTCTCATAGCAGTCAAGTCTTGTTACCGTGAAATATGTGAGTGTTGTATTCAAATGGTTATTTGTCAGAGAACTTCTTTTGTTTGTATTTTAGTTCTGTGGGCTGTAGAGCTGCTTTTTGTACCTTATGTCTTTGTTGTTTATAATCTTGTATTTTAGTTAGGTGATACATAGACCTCGCTCTTTGTTTGATACTTTGGAAAAATAAACAGTTTTTAAGTTCATCACATCTGGTTTTGTTCTCCGGCATTTTTATAGGACTTATGGGACATCTTGGAGTTTTCTATCATAGTAGTAACTAAGTCTCTATCTCCACTGTTGTTGTAGTTACCACAATTTAAAATCATGTAACCTTGATTTTGACCTCTTAAGGTCATCATGTTATTTTGAAACACATGCCAGGTTTCCTATCTGTCAATAATAGTAACTAAGTCTCTTTTTCCATTTTGTTTTTCTGTTAGTCCATTTTACTCTTTTAAGTATTAACCCAGTGACCCCTGTGCACACAAGATGTAGACTTGAAAGACCAGTATTTCGGTGCTCATCAGAAGTCTCTAAGATGAATAGTTTAAAAGTTCTATCAAAAATTCAATGACCTTTTAACCTAGAGTCTTCAAATTTGTCCTTCAATGTTCTGATGTCAATGTACATCAACAGTGAGAGCAAAAAGAAGCTATTTCCAAAAGCTGAGTATACAGGAATGAAAAGGAAATTCTTCATTTGCTGTATCATGGTGCATCAGTATGTTTTATACTTTTGGTGACCTTGACCATCTGTCTATCAGCACCTAAAAGATGGATGGTCAAAATGATGGACAAACGGATGCACAGACAGACAAACAAAAAATTTACCAAAAACAATACTCCTTGCCTTCTCTTCAGGGGGCGGGGTAATTAAAAGCTAAAATATATTGTCACTCATGCTGGGAATATAAACCTGGCGTCCTGCCTCAAAGCCATGTGTGATGAGCCACCCTGCTGTTAGCATGTGTCATAGTAGTATTATTGTCTAATTGCATTTCTGAGGAACACATTGATTTTATTTTTTTCAGGATGTGACGTTTAAGCAAAAGTTTGCACTCACAGACTCTCCTATTTCTTGTATTGGAAGAATGAGTCCATTAAGCACACGCCATTTATAATGAGTGTTGATTATAGAAAACAGAGCCATGGACACAGATTATTGCACCTCAAACAAGAAGCACATCAATTGGCTGCTCAATAAATAATCAAAAACCTTTTGAATGCAGATTATACACAGCATTCATGGACCGTATCAGGTATTGCTTGTTTATTTAAATACTCATGTTTGTAAAATAATTTTTATATGATTCCTATTGTCTTCTTCTTCTTCACATGAGACAGGTGGAGCAGTGCCCTAGTGCCATCTATGGACGAGTGGATACACTAACTTTCAGATTTCGATGCCTAGAACTCAAAATACATACATTATATTACTATAAGTATTGTCTCACCTGCCTTGACTTACATATGAACTTGACATCCCGTTCTTAATCCATAAAGTGATATGGTTTCACCCTTTGCAGCTACAATAGCTTCAACTCTTGTGGGAAGGTTTTCCACAAGGTTTAGGAGTGTGTTTATGGGACCATTCCTCCCACAAGCATTAGTGAGATCACACACTGATGTTGGACCGAAGGCCTGGCTCTCAGTGTGTGCTCTAATTCAGTTGTCCCCATCCTTTTTATTACCGCGGACCGGTCAACGTTTGACAATTTGGGCGGAGGATTACATAGATTGTGTATATCGGTCGCCACAAATGATAAAGCAGGGGCTTGGTCTGTGGGAATCACCTGTCACGATGAATCCATATTTCAAGAACAACTCCTGGTATTGTCTGTTAAAATCTTTCCGTTTCTTGGAAGTTGTCGGCTCTTCTTCTGTCTCTCTCCTTTTCCTCTTCGAAAAGAAACTTTCCAAAGACATCTGTTTTTTTACTTATTTTGCTAACATGTGGGTTACATATTTGGCATTCAAATGACAGAGATGTAACCGAGAGAATCCGCTCATTTTTTCAAAATAAAAGATTGCTCAGACTCGGATAATAAATACAAGACAAATAATTAATTAATTAATTATTAGGCAGCCAGCGGCCCGCTACCAATTCATCTATTCCCGGGGGGTGGGGACCACTGCTCTAATTCATCCTAAAAGTGTTTTGTGGAGTTGAGGTCAGGACTTGGTTCATCACAGTCAAATTCATCCACATCGAACTCTCTCACCTATGTCTTTATGGACCTTACTTTATGCATTACTGTTCCCACAAACTTGGTAGCATGAAAATATCCAAAGTCTCTCTCTCTCTCTCTCTCTCTCACACACACACGTACACACACACTTGCAGAATACATGAATGTCATATTAAACTCCATAGATTAAGAATGGGATGTCACTTGAGTGTATTTCAAGGCTGGTGAGCGAATACTTTTGGTAATATTGTGTATTCGGACTGAAAATTTAACTGAATGTTGAGAATCAGGTAGGGAACATCTAACACTGGTTTAGCTGGTTTGTGACTCAAAACTTTGGCTCCAACTTTGTAAGGTAATTTTCAGTCAGTTCAAAAGTAATATTTTTCAATAGAAAACCCACGTCTTCTAGCATCTATAGTAGATAATATTAGGAAAAGACTGATGCTGAGTGTGTGAAGGTCAGGGACAGAAAGCACTGTTTTTCCTTTGAGCCTTCAGGCAACATTGAACAAGAAACTGTTCAATCAGAACTGCATTAAGAAAGAAACATAGAAAACTCAGTATTTCTGTGCAGAAATGGTACTCTGAGACATCTAAGCTTGAGGATATCTGAGATGAACTGAAGCAACAGAGAAAACATATGCTGTTGTGTCTAGTAAAAAATTAAAAAGCAGCATCAGTACCCACATAGCTGAAGTGCTTAGTATGTGTGAAGGCACCAGTGATGTGAAACAATATATTGGACATTTACAGA
This sequence comes from Siphamia tubifer, assembly GCA_020466265.1. Taxonomy (NCBI): domain Eukaryota; kingdom Metazoa; phylum Chordata; class Actinopteri; order Kurtiformes; family Apogonidae; genus Siphamia; species Siphamia tubifer. Next base: position 35,533,309 of record CM035788.1, read on the forward strand.
AACATATGGCACCATCAAGTCAACACCTTTTTGTGGGAAGTCCAGAACAATACCAGGCCTCATTTTGCACCACTTCCAACCCTAGGGCATCAGAGTAATAGAGAGCATCTGCTTAGTTTTCTATTGAAAGTGGAGGTACAATATAAAACTAGAATCAAACAATGGATACCACAGACTGCTGAAGTGATGTAGCCAGGAGAGAAAAAACCCCAAATATTTATTGAAGCGCAACTATATTCCCATGTGATTACAAAGTATAATACATACAAAAGGTGATGTAACACAGTGGTGAATATTCTTCTCCTGTTGTGACTTTTCTGAGTGTTTCAATCAATCAAATGTATTTATATGGTGCCAAATCATAAACATTATCTTGTGACACTTTATAGATGGGAGGGGAGGGGAGGGGAGGGGCCACAATTGGGTAATTGCTTCATGACAACAGTAGCCTTCAACATATAAGTAAAACAGACAAACAGTGAGGTGCAAAAAAGGTAAGGTGTGATGGAATATTCAAGTGTCAATACAGAATAACCGAGTTGTGCAAAGTAAAGTAGTAAAAAGTAGTAATTAAATTAATTACAGTATCCTTTGTTATTTACAGAGTGCATACAATTTACAGATTTACAGAAAACCAGACTCTCAAGCCCATTTACAGAAACCCAACAGAATACACTTGTGACTGGTGACAGTGGAAGGAAAAACTTAATTAAAACTTAAACAGGCACCAAAACAGGCATGAAAACCTAAATGTATTTATATTTACAAAATACGCCCACGTTTTTCAGCGAAAATATTTTAAAAATGTTATTTGAACTTATGTCAGTTAAACAAACATTCAAATGAATGCACATACTTTTTGGGTGGGTTCTGTTGATGTATGTCCCTGATTATTATCACCTGCCACACTGTATGACACCTCATTTGTTTAAGTAACATAAAAACAAAATAATTAGTCTCTTGGTTCTCTACTTTTGACAAGAGTGTTGATTGTTATTTCTCATCAGGAAGCCAAACAAGGTCAAAGAACAATAATTGTCATTCAGAAACAATGAGGACATGAAAATTGCTCTTGCTCCAGTGAAACAAACACAATACAGACTAATAGACATCATTCTTTTGTATATAACTAACTCATTTAAGGAGCTTTGAGCATCACCAGCTCATTTCTCTAATACACAATGGCATGATCGTTCTATTGAAATTCAAGTGATTATCTACATCAGGGGACATAAAGTTGTTCAAGAAAGTAAGTTCAGTCTATGAGTTGCTATAGTTGTTTTAACTCTACTTGTACTTCACCATGATACAGATGGATTTTGTAGTAAGTCACAGTAGTAATGTCACAAATAACTTGGGGCATATGATGCCAAAATTGATATCATAAAATGTCAATGAATTTCATTATTCACCTGAAAGATGATGATACAACTGTTCACTTTGGGCCAGGACATCTGTTTAGCAGAGCTCCAGAGTTTATGGGGGTAAGTGATTTGTAATAGCTCTTTTAAGTTTATTTGAAACTTTAAGAAATGTAAGGCACTAGATGAATTTTATTTTACATAACAAAAAGTGGCCTGCCCTAGTGCATCAGGTTAAGAACAACAAAAAAACATGTTGTGAGAGTATTTATCGATACTATTTAACTCAATTTGTCCATTCTTACAGTTTATTAAAGGGACATGAGGTATTTTTTATTAGCCTTCATCATTTCAAATTATTATTTTGTACACAAAGCAGCAACGTTTTTAAACACTGCCAAGATAATGAATGAATAATAAATGAATACATGTTGTGGTAGACTGAAAACATTTGTCTATAGTTGTTTCTTTATTTTGGAGTGCTTTATTATTTTGTGTAATTTACAATGTGGTCATTGATTCACTATTGTTGATTATTATGATGAGCTTTTAGGTCTGATTAAAAGGGTGAAATTCGTTCCCTGCCTTCATAAAATTTTAAAACAAATATCGCCATCTAATGGTTCATCTTGGCTAATACACAAACTTTCTCGCCATTTGTAACGTGTAAACCAACCTTTTACAATGCTTGTAGCCGCCCATTGGTCAGTCAAAGCAGTGTTTACCCCAATCTAATGTCTGATTGGTACATTGGAAATCCAACAGGAAGCATGTGTGTGTGAGACAGGGCTCACGTTCGTTAGCTTTAGCTCTGTGAAAGGATCTGATTTGGACATTCAACAGGTTAGTATTTTAGTTCACATACTGTAGTTAGCGTCCAGTTGCAAAGATCGCTGCGCCAATAAATGCACTTTGACCCCGAATTCAATATCCTTTGTAATTTTATTGATGTTACTCATAATAATAAGTGCCTATGGTATTTGGTGCGAGGGTTTGCTAATTAGCGTTGAGTTAGCAGGGCTACGTTAGTTTTGCCTTTCGGTAGCTAACAACGTTGACTCTTGCTAAATAGTTTTGCAATTCAGTTTAAAGAACTACGCAAGTCTTCCAAATCGTGTAGGTTACTCTGAGGTTGTACCATCAGTGTCGTAGTGATAACACCCCCTCTGCTTGCCCGTGAAACAATGTTTAAATGTGGCGGTTTATATCAATACTGAAATGACGACGTGGGAGGTGCAGCACTGAGCCAACTCGGGAAGCTAGGTGTTGTTGCTAGGCAACATATGATTGTGAATATAAGTGGTCGCGTATTTTACGTCCACTCGTTTTTCTGTTTCTTATTTTTATGTAATAGTTATTTTATACACATTAGTTTAGTACATGGTAGTAAAGTACGACGATTAAAAATCTGTGCTATAGAACATGTCAGCCAGTCGTAGTGAAGTTAATGCTATCCTGTCTGTCAAATCGATTGCCATGGTAACAAGCCACAAGATACAACGCTTTAGCTAGTCGTGAATATATTGTAAACACCTCCGACTTGTCAGTCTTGTTCCTTTCCATCTGATCAATATATCCACTAATGAATCATTGCCATGATTACTTCAAACCTAACCCACAAGGTTATTAAGGACACCGTAGTGTAAGGTATCGTCAAGGAATAAAGGTGCATGTAGCTAATCGCTTCCTGAGACTCTATCGTTAGCTTGACAGCTGTGCTTGCCTTGATCCAGGACTGCTTTAGTGTAATTGTATATTGGTTAAATGTTACGTGGCGCCTCCCGACGTGCGCACTTCGTTATCGCATATGAATCTACATGTTTTAAATTGCTGCACCTTGTTTAAGAGTAGTTGATTAGAGGTAAGGCTCTGAATTGCTCTTATCACGGTTTATAGCCTGCTAATCCGCTTTGTACGTCTTATTTTTAGGAATGGCAGAGCCTCCTGTGGTTATCCTTCTGCAGTGTGTGAGTGGCAGGTAGTGACGGTGCAAAAGAAATGTTGTGCCGCTACGTACAATGAAGAAGATATTTAGCTTTACTAAGAAAAAGAAATACCCATCTGGTACCCCTGACAATGGCAGTGTGCTTTCCGTGGGCTATGATCTGAAGGACAAGGACCTAGGAAAGGTTCACAAAGCTGCCTCAGTAGGTGATTTGGCAAAGTTGAAGCAGCTTGCCAAGAAAAGTGATATCAACCAGCTTGATAAAGAAAACAGGTGAGTGGGAATATAGTGTTCCTTGGATTTAAATGCCAATGATTGGAATTGTAATGTCTGCATGTAAATTACTCAGTTGTAAAATGCCTTTTATACTTTTTCCACCAGGTCAAAAGCAGGTGTACTGGAGTCTTTCTAAACTGTTTAATACATTTGTCCATTAATTTGTTCTTGTTATATTATAATACTGGCAAATAGAGTGCAGATACATGTTAATATGCACCATGAATCTTTTGTTTTTTTATTTATTTGATTATTTAGCATAGCAACGTTAGTTTGTCAAACCATTTACAGAGTGCTATGGCTGTTATAACCACTAACTAAATGCATATGGCCTCCCATTGTTTCTTTTCTACTTAAGTTTCAAGGCAGGATCTGGTTACCTTTTACAATTAGTAAATGTCAGAAGTAACTGGGTGGTGTGAGTAGAATTTGACAGCACAACACTGTACAGAGACGCAATCAAAGTTAATACAATGCATTTAAATTTTTTGTTCTTAGAGAGCATTTCTCAAGGCAAGACTTCAGAATATACACTTACTTATGAAATAACTAAAATGAAGAACTGGGTTTTGTGTAGCATCTTTGAACAGGTTTGGGCAACTGTTGGACAGTGTGAATGTGTAAGAAAAACTCGCCTTTATTGTTACAGAACAGCACTTCATATTGCGTGTGCAAGTGGACATGTTGAAGTGGTGCAGTTCCTCGTTGAGAGCAAAGCCAAGCTTAACCTATGTGACAATCAGAATCGATCCGCCTTAATGAAGGTAATCCTAAATGGTTACACTTTGAGAGTAATTTTTAATCTCACACAAAACATACTGTCTCTTAATAACTTGCAGGCCCATTACTAATGCTGAATTAGTTCTTCAGTACATTATTGATACAATCAACCTGTATGTGAAAAGCTCTCTGGTAATGAGCCCATTTCTGATTGTGATCTTTTCTCCGTGTAAGGCGGTGCAGAGCCAGCATGAGCGCTGTGTTAATATACTTCTGGAAAATCATGCTGAACCAAATCTCATAGACATCAATGGGAACACAGCCTTACATTTGGCAGCAAATATACCATCTATGTCCACTGCCCGATTGCTACTGGAACATGAGGCTGATCTCAATGCCCCAAACAAGGTACATTTTTATGACTGTGTGTGAGCTCTGTCATTGAACTATTCTTTTAAAAAAGCAGTCATGACACCATTGGTTTATAATGGCTTATTTTATTATGACATCTTTATTGCTATATACTGTACAGCTATTGCAAGGATAAAACAACTATTATAGGTGAAACATGTTAGTATCTGTTACCTTTGCACCACAGACTGAAGTGCAAGTAAGGATGTGCAAAAAAAGAATGGATAAACCATTGCTATTCTCAAGGCAGGCATCACAGAGGAACTGTGCTCAGTGTGATCACTATGATCTAATCTTTAGGAGGGATTTACACCAGTGAGTGTTGCAGTTCGTGAGGATCATATAGAGATGGCCGAGTTTCTATTAAAAGAAGGTGCTGATGTGAACTTTACTGGTCAAGAAGAAAGGTCAGTGTATAGCAATGAAAAGTCTGTGATACCTTTGAAAGTATTATAATGTGACCAAACTGACTATTAAGACTATTCTCTCTGTCTGCAATTTTACATGCAGGTCCCCACTAATGATGGCTGCTGGCAATGGTCAAATTGCTATGTTGCGGCTGCTCTTGCGCTATGATGCAGATATTACACTAAAGGATTCCAAAGGATGGTCAGCAGATGACTATGCCGTAATGAATGGGCATCATCCGTAAGTTTCTTTTTTTCTGTTCACTTATATTAGATTCAAATGTAATTTTATGCAAGTGTGGTGTAAAGGTAAACCAAACAATGGAAGCACTCAAATAGAATGCTTAAATAGTTTTCAGGTTAATTTGATTCATTAGAAATTAATTTTGGTTGTTTTTTTCCCCCCTCTTTATTGTATCCCTGCTTGCAGTTCACTTCCACAACATTTATATTTTAACATCTTGTGTGTTTTTGCAGCTGTTCCCTTCTTATCATTGAGCATGGTACCCAAAAGAATGACGGTTCCTCCCTCTTGCATCAAGATGGAAGCAAGAAGAAGAACAAAGTACTGCTGGGCAGTCCTTCCCAAGATGCTGAAGCTGGTTTTTCTTTAGGTGGACCAGCCACTGATAAAGATGGTATGCAGATATATCTGCTTCAAGACAATAAGTTAAATGGTGAAGGACATTGGCACATTTAGATAGCTGTACTGTAGAATATTCCATTAATGCATCTATTTTTTTATTGACAATAATTATTTCATCTATTCCTCATGCAATACCACTTGACTGGATCTAGAGCATGGATCAAATGAAGCAGGGAGAGGTATTACTTTGCTTAGATATAGCTTTGTTAGCCAAGTGAGTTAAATGCTGCCAGTTTCTTGTCAAAGTTTTTCATATTTGCAAAGAATTAATATTTGATGGTAGCCTTATTTACAGGAAATTGCATTTATTTTCCACTGCTTGCTTTATAGTGCTATATGTGTCATACCTATCTTGCTTTTTGTTTTAGATTTAAATAAATTATAGATCTGGTTACAAGATTCAAAACATGTCAAACATGTGTTGCATAATGTAGGAAATAAAGAAAGGCTCAGAAGAGTTCTATGATTCTTTATTTTCTAAATTCTTTGTTTTTTTTTGTTTTGTTTACAGATTTTGAGGATAACTCTCAGTCTGAGTCACTTAGCCGGTGAGCAAATGTTCTTGCTTTATAATTGCACTAAACAATTAATTTACACTGTGTTTCCCGATTAACATTACTTTTTATCATAGGGTATCAAAAAGTGCTGCTGATGAATGGCCTTCATCAGATAATGACGATGAATCAGTTTCTATTGAAAAGGTTAGTGTTATTATTGTATTCTGCTTAAGTACTATTCACACTGCATTAGTTTTACATGGACACATGCCGCTTTATCACAGGATGTCTGTAATATCAATGACCAAATCACACAGGATAAGAAATATCAGTAAAACTACCACAAGTGGGATGGGTAATCTTTTTGTGCACCACTGTCTCCTCTTGTCATCATGTCCGTATGACGTTGCTTTACAATTAGGCTTGAGTGTCCACAATAGAGCCTTCGATCCAAACCCGTCAGAACCGGATCAGTTAAATTCAGTTGTTTCCCATATTTATGTTATGAAATGTTGTTAAATGTACTTGTTTACACATTTGTGCTGTGCGACCAGTACCTTTATTAATCATTTATCTGGCAAGTGACAATTTTTGGCAATTTACTCAAATATGAAATATGGGTCCAATCTTGTGTCCAGAACCATGTTGGTTTTTATAACATTATAAAGTGATTCAGAGTCATTTTGTGGACATTTTGAAGATTTAAAAAGTGAATATCAATGATTCTTGTTAGTTTCTGACCTTATAACAGTTGTTTTATTGTATGGGTTTACTTTTTAGCAAGTACTGAGCAGATATTTTATGGCAATAACAGATAGATGATGTTGTCTAAAGCACACTGTATTGAGTATTTTAATGAGTGCCCTATAAAGGGTGAAATGACTACATGTGCAATTAATGCTTTGCGTTGCCACTACACAAATGAAACCTAAGACTTAGAGTAACACAAGGTTTAACACGCACTTGTCCGACTACCTACTGAAAAACTGAGTGCTTCGTCAAGAGCCCCCATGCTTGAAAATCTGTGAAAAACCACTTCTAAAGAGTATATGATGGAATATCTACATTACTGGTCTATTAGTGTTACCTGGGCTCCTATTCCTGGACGCTTTTACAGAAGCTATAAGTTGTGGTAATCTTTACTGATATTGTGAAGTAGTGATTACTGACAGAACTACGGTCTCTTGCAATTATCACTTTACCCCACGTACTGATGTAAAACTAATCCTGTCTGAATGGGGCTTTAAACATTTATTTTTTTCTTGGATTAATTTTTACTTATATCCTCTTCCTCAGAAACCACAGAAGGTAAACCTCAGGAAAATGATTGCGACTAAAAAAGGAGAAGGTACAGTACATATTTAAGCCTCATTCACTTGTTCACGTTTTGTGGTTGTTGGTAGTAATATTTTATCCCTTCCTGCACTGTAGCTTCTGCGCAGCCTGACAGATTCCCAAGTGGTGTAGAATCTGAACCAGAGAGTGAGAATGTAGTCCAGAGAATCCCATCCTTCCCAAAGGTTACACCATCCAGCAATGCCCTGCGCCACCCAGTAGACCCCTACCCTGATTCCTTCCTTTCCAAAACACCCCAGATGACTTCTACCCCTCTTCCAAACTATAGAAAGGTACTATCTTATGTTAACCATATCTGTTTAATTTCTATAACCTCTTTCCCCCCCCCCCCTCTTCTTCTGAAATGCATAAACAAGCAGAGCGTGGAGCCGAGAAGGACAAAAGAAAACACTCTGAGCAGCCTTCGAGTAGTAAAGCAAAGTCAGAGGGAAGTCCAGAGGCGGAGAATTCTGAGGAAGAAGATGAGGTGGAAGATGATGATGATGATGAAGAGAATGATGATGATGATGATGATGATGAAGAAGAGGAGGAGGAGGAAGACGAAGAAGAAGATGATGATGATGATGATGAAGAGGAGGAAGAGGAGGAGGAAGAAGATGAAGAGGATGAAGAAGAAGATGAAGAGGATGAGGGTGAAGAAGATAATGATTGTGAGGAAGATAGTGACAAATGTGTGGCATCTGTTGAGGTGGCTGGTCTGGAAGACGTACCAAAAGCCTCTCCCGTGAGTAACCTTAAGATAATTGACAGCGCAGATACTCACAAGACAATTCACACTGACACCCTTCACAGCAGTGTTTCCAGTCCTGACCGTATACTCGTGGATGAGAGTGTAAACGCCTTTGAGAATGCTGCCAAAACAGAGACTCAAACGGATGACAGTGGTTGTCCACTTGACACGTCGCATTATGCAATCCCAGCGACATTGGGTATAGAAGAGGACTGTATTGTGTCAGCCATAAGGGTTGAATCTAAATTTTCTGATGAAGATGAGAGCTTTGGGAAGGAAGGTATGTGGGCATCGGGCAAAAATGTAAAGTCAGGCTGCGGTTCTAAAACATCCGACAAAAAAACTCTTTCACCAATTAAGCCTGGGGAGAAGTCTGAAAAGGAGGATGATGATGATGATGATGATGATGATGATGATGATGATGACGGTGACTCATGGAGCAAAAAAAAAGGTACTGGTGACACTGTGTGGAATGGTAGTGACGATGAAGAAAATCAAACAGGGGGATTGAGTCGTAATACAGTACTTGCTAAGCCCAGATATATAGCACCTGAACATAGTATTTCTGATGCTGAAGATGTATCAAATGAAGACGGAGAAAAAAAGCGTAGGTCTTCATGGGGTTCTTCATTAGACAGTGACACAGACTTAGCCAATGATGACCAGGTAAAGGAAAAGATCCCACAGCAGAAAAGTCATCTTAAAGCATCAGAAGCAACACAGCTGTTTTCAGAAGATGCATTATCTCAACCAAATGAGGACCAGCTTGGTACATCACAGGACATGTCTAGGTTATCATCCTCAAAGTGTGTCTCACCTCAGCGGGCGGTAGGTAAACCTGGGTCACCTTTAAAGTTAGCCAGGTCTCCTCAGTCTGTAACGACACCAGCGAAGGCAGCTGCAGATGAGTCAGATTGGGATTCTTCTTCTGAAAATCATGATATAAAATGCAGTGGTACCAACAATAAAAAGAAGGCACTACCTGCAGCATGTGGAGAAGATGCAGGGAAAGTAAGGGAAGAACCACCAGGTTCTACTGCCTCCTTTAGTGAGAGAGATGAAGACATTCAGAGGAAGAAGTCCCATGACCCCTCACCTACAGCGTCATCAGCAAAGCAAAACCTACAAGACTTAAAGAATCGAAAAGATAATGACAATAGTTGGGATGATGATGAAGACGACAGTGATCAGGAATGCATGCCTACTTCTTCCAGTCAAAATAAAGGATCACAAAAAACTGGAGAAGATCTCTCCAAATGTCAAGAAACTAACGGAAATAAAGACAATGAGAATATTCCGCTGTCGGTGATAGGTGTTGATGATGATATCCCAGAAACAGGAGGTCTGGAGGAAGAAAAGCCTGTAGGTGTGAAGAAAGATCATCCAAGCAAAGATGACAAGACAGATGAAGATTCTGACAGCATGGATGAAAAGCTCCAATATGATTTTGTCAGTTCAACAATGAAATTATCTGGCGTAGGAGATGACTCTGGCCGTGAACGTGATAACTTAGAACAAGAACAGGAGGCTACATTAATTTCTTATGTTCCGTTCCAAAGTCAAAGTGCCATTCCTACTGAAACAAAGGTGTCAGTAGCCAAGCTTAGGGAAATGTTCTCGGGCCCAGTCACCAAAGACGATGGTACAGCAAGTCAGCAGACCAATTCTGATGGGAACACATTTTCTGATGAAGCACTACCTCAAACTGACATTGATGATGTTGATATAGATTCACCTGATGAGAGTTTAGGCATGAAATGTCCAGAGATCGGGAACACTGAAGAGTATCCCGAGCAGGTAAAAGTAGGACGCTGGTTGTTTTTCGTCGTAGTATATCTGTGTGTAGCTGTGACTGAAACACACACTGGCTAAATTTCAAACACAAAAAAATGGGGAAAAAAACTTTTTTTTTTTTATTACAGAAAGATGATTCCACTGAGGATGAGGATGATCCAAATTATGAAAAAGATGATGAAGAGGACGAGGTTTCTGAGGATGATGAACAGCCTGAAGAGAGTGGAGACTCACGTGATGCTATTTCACCCATTCCTGAGGGAGAAGCCTGTAAAGATAAGAAAAGAGGTAAAGTTTACAGTCCTCATACAGAACACAGCCCTGTGCATCTATTGGTCGGTACTTTCAAATCACTTTCAATCTGTTGAATTAGATTTCCTTTCTGAGCTGGGCCTGGACAGAGGAGAAGAAGGGGAGCAGGAATCTTGGGACTCTGAGGTATGGATGCATGTAAAATAGCTTCCGCAGTCACATTTGTCCCATTCTTTCTTCCCTCACTGATTATTTTTCTTTCAGTCCGGATCAGAAAATCCTAAATTGCGGCATGAAGAGAATCAAAGCGTACCCGCTAAGGATCAAGAAGAGATGCCCGCTATTAAAGATGACAGTAAAGAAAGTATGTTTATTTATTTCCTTCTAATTTTTTTTTAAAGCTATCAACTCATTCCAAGCACCATTTCATGCTGCAGAAACAGTGACCTGCAGAAAACAGATTTTATCCATGTAATCATAGCAGCGCATTAGGGTACAAGTGCATGTATCCATTTTTTTTTTTCTGAGTAATAACACAAGCTTTCTACTATTAACTTAACTATGATGTAGAATATGCAGTCAAGCAGTAGATTGCTGCCTTTCCAACAATGTTACATTTCTTTTGTAGACTTGTTTTATATTCCCTCTTTTTTAAGAGGGGAGGGAAGCAGTAGGATGGCAGTGCTAGAGCCTCGGAGGAGTATAGACAGCCCAAAAGGCAGCCAGGGAGAGGGTATGAGTGCTTGTCTTGCTTAATAAGTAATGAACAGCATGTTTACCATACCATAGACCTGATCATCATATTGTGATCACCATAGGATAAAGCATGCGTTATACCATTTTTCACCCTGCATGCAAAATCTGAACCCCCATGTCCCAAAGTTGGGATGCATAGGGTTACAGTTGATGCTTCTTGGCTCTATTGATCTCTCAGGTACTGCGTAAAGGTAAGCACGTGAGATTCATGATCATAGCACATCTCTGGTTTCTTTACAGATGCTGAACCCAGTAAAACTCGAATAGGAAAACTCAATGCTTCTCTAATGCCGCACCATGAAACTTCTTGCTGACTAACCATGAACGCCACTGCATGAGAATTTTATTTACGCCTGGCCAAGTCACCCAGCTTCATCACCATGTCTTTGTTTTCGTGAAGAAGTTACTCTGTTGTCTCAAATGTAACACGTATATATATATTTTCTTGTAGCTGTCAGCAGTAAAACAGATAATGGAGGAGTAGAGGGTGATAAAGATGATACTACACAGAAAGAGGTAAAGTCCATTGACCCAGTGTCACTAAATGTAAACAGACCTGAGATCCCCTAGAATTAAAAGGCATGTTCCTTCTTATTATCAGACCGAAAAGGCAAAATGGGAACCACTTTTAAGCAAACTTGAAGGAGGAAGTGACAGAAAGACAGGTGAATGGAACCAAACCCAATACTTGTTGATCTAGAATTAAAGATTTAGAGTATTTTTTTCCTGATGTGGTATTGTATTTGTGTTTGACAGACTTAATGGAGGAGCTTGGTTTGGGTGATGTTGATGATCTTGAAGGTAAAGTAAAAGAAAAAAAATCTATTTGTGTTGTATTTTTGAGTTGTTTTTCTTTTTTTTATCTGATTTTTTCTACTCTTTTTATGTCATTCCACTTTTTGAAGCTCAAAAAGCAGGTCAGTAATGTGAACTGAACACTTGATTAGAACATGTGGAGTTTATAGACCGGTAACTTCAGGTAGAGGTTTCCACTATAGTATAGTATTAAATGTTCCTGATCATCTACATTATCATGTTGTGATTGAGTAGACTTAAAACTTAAAATTTATTTATTCATTTTATTACAAAAGCAAATGAATAGATAAGTTAAATTATTACAAAAATGAGAAGTAGATATTTACGTTTTTTTGCCTCATTTAATCCACCTTTGTATGGACACCATCAGCTGCTCATAGCACATCGAGACAGTACTGGATTTGTGACCATGTTGGCTGTATCATAGCCTCATCAATGGTGTCAGTGAGCTTTTATTTCACGTCATAGATGTCCTGTATCTTTATTTGATACATGGCATCTTTAACATAACCCCAGAGCTGTGATATCTGGTCAACAAGGTGTCCAGAGGATTGGGCCATACCTTTCAATCCACAGGTCTAGATATGTTTGATTTAGGAACCCACCGACATGCAGAACCCAATGTGGTGATGTGCCATTTATCTAGAAAAAGGTCATTTAGTTGTGGTGACACATACTCAGGTCAAAAGGTCAAGGTCAAGATTTGCAGTAATTAATCCCTCATTGAATAAAAATGGACCAATTATTTGATTGCACATATAAAACTATATATAAAACCACTGAGTACATAGAACAAATCTGATTAACATATCTCATCTATTGCTTTTGGAATAATTTTTTTAAATTGTAGAGAGACTTTGTAGACTCCATGCACCCAAAACTAGTTTCTACCCCCGGCAGCAATGATACCACTATTTGTACCCAGACATACACTGAGTGTCTTGTTTTCTTGGTACAGATGCATCAGACTGGGATTCGGCCAGTACTACCAGTAAAAGAACTTTGCCTGGTCGCAGAATTGCTTCACCTGGACTTGAAGAGTTCCCAGAATCCTTCAGCTCCCCAACTAAGGAGGAGGGGGAAGGCAATTTTCCAACAGCAACCCTTACACCACAGAGTAGCATCAGGTCTGACAAGAGATCCCTGCCCACACCCTCTCAAATGGCCCCTCACCCCCAGCCTCGTGCAAGGAAGATGGTGCCTCAGAAACCAGAGAGTCAAGAAGGTACAGTAAGATATGTTAAGAAACTCCAACATCTCTACAGCGTCAGATATTTATTCCATTGTTTAATCCATAGATACTCACAGAGCCACTGGTGACTCCAACCACCTACTGATGTAAACATTTTAATACCCGTTGATCTACTCATGTGAATAATACATGCAAATACATTTGACCCTCTTTTTATGGTCAGCAGATATGACCCATTTGGACTTTTGGAGGCTTTGTAGTTACCATGGAAACACCGCCATATTATACAACATTGATTTACTATCAAAACCAATGGAGTTAATTCAATGACAGTGTATGAATACGCTTGATTTTACGTTCAGTTAGGAATATTTATGCTGAAAAGGTAACTTTCTTTGTTTATGTTTGTTTTAATATAATTAATTTTGAATTTACGCTGAGTTTTCATGAACATCTACCTGATCTGTGAGTTAAGAAAAGGAAAATACATGACTTACACCAAAAAAAAAAATGCAAATTACAGAGGATGTTATTATTAAAAAAATTGTGATAAATCAGTTAAGAAAGGTAGAAACATTTAACAATTAATTTGGGAAGTGCCACAAAGGTAGCTTTATGTCTTTATGGGTTAAAACTGTTATATAACGTCTCTTTGTTTTCTGTCATTCAGAATCTGACTGGGAATCAGACAATTTAATGTCTCCTTCCAAAATGGAGAAACTTGACAATCGCTCACAAGAAACAATTACTCAACAGGCAGAAGTTAGACCAGGTAAGGGTTATTGTTTGTTTTTCAGCGGGCCTATTTTTGTATTCACATCTTGTGGTCTGGATAAAGACTTTGTTTCCTCATTAGGTTCTGCTGAACTCACACAAAGATTCAGTGAAGGTCATGTAGAGGCTGAAGGGCAGCAGCAGAAGGTGAGTAATTAGTCCAACATACCATCTGAAATACCATCAGTCTTTTTATTTACAGACTAGGGCTGCACAGTCTATCAAATTAATTTGGTTAATCAAGGTTTTGCTTTGCCTGGCCCGTTGTCAAAATCAACATTACTCATCTGGACACCTTTTTTACTCAACATTAATTAAAAATTCAGTTTGTTCATCTGTTCCATATTTTATTACAGAACTTAACAAATATGACATTTGTACCCAACTCTCGGACATAAAGTGCCTTCATTTTCTCATCAAAATACATAAACAAGGCTTATATGTTAAAAGATAAGTGTGTTCTGCAAATTAATTACTTTAAGTTTAACCATAATGTAGCTAGTAATGTATTTAGTTTCATTTGGTATTCTTAGATTTTATGTTTGACTCTTGTGAAATGTAACATATCGTCGCTGCCACACCCTCTTACGTCCAAAACAGTTATTTTTCTTAAAACTGGAAAACTTTGTATATTCTAAATAAATGAATGGAGTTAAGGAGATGTAGCTCACGGTTGTTTTCAACACTTTTCATTTGGTTAAATATTTATGAAACCATCGGGCCATTGTGAAGACTTGACCAACTGAACTGTTCTGTGCCAAAAAGAAGAAAGAGAACAGAAATTGACTTATGAGGTTCCTACTGGACAGCGACGATATCATAGTTATCCCAGAAAGGTTCATATTAATATCATCCCATATCTTGTATTTTATGTGTTAATTTACGTCAAACCTTGGTGTTTGTATTCTTGTTTTTTTTGTCTGTTTTGTGTTTTCCTTGTCCATCCATGGCATCAAAGGAGGGAGATGATACAGTAGATGTAAATCCGCTAGATATAGAAGCCCCAAGCCCATCTGTCCATGCAAGCTCTGACAATGATGAACAGGACCACGATTTGAGAGATCAACACAGTCCTGAGCATCATGCGGAAGTAGGTGCTGACGTCCCCTGGGAAAATCGTTACGAAAAGCTGTGGGTAGAGGTAGAAAAAAAGGAGATGAAATCCAACTTTAAAAGTGTTGCTGGAGAATTAAAGGCAAGATTTGGGGAACTTTTAAAATCAAACCGACGTACTGCAGCAAATACAGAACAAGAACAGGACGACGCCGAACGCAGCCCAGTAGAAGACGAGTCAAGTGATGAAGAGGAGGGGGAAGTCATTGTAAGACCCACAGCCAGAGCACGGAGCACGGTCCTCCTCACCATACCTGAGCAGAGAGAGTCTGGACTAGAGGACTCTGTGACAGAATCAGCTGATCACTCCCTGTGTGAGGACAGGATGGAGGCGTGCGCAGCCTCAGGTAGTGAAACCAACAAGTATCAAGAGCCAGACCAACTCACTGATGAAGACGAGTGCAGGTCTTCTTCACCACAACCTCCTATGGAAGACTTTGATCACATCGCCGCCGTTTCAACTGATGGTCACGCTATCTCCATGTCCGTTATTAACCAATGCACATTCTTAGAAGGCAGTAACACACTTGCTCCGTTCTTTGAGGAGCAGCTAGAAAGGAAAAAGCACAATAATTCAGATGAAGCTGAACTAACGAACAGCAACGTGAGCTCAGACGAGGATCCAGAGGAGTTAACAGAGCCCCACCCCACTCCGCTAGGTAGATCGGCATCTGTCCCAGGTGTTTCTGATGAAGACTTGGAAGAGGACATGGAAAGGTTTAAAGTTGAGGTAGGGATGCTGAAGGTTGTCTTCCTGGATTTGGAGAAAGAAAAGGCCCAGCTTCAGAAAGAGGTAGAGGATGGCCGCCTCTTCCTCCAATACTCCCTTCTACATCACTTTTCTTTTCTTTCATTTTACTGTGAGTGTGTAAAGTCTTTTTAACAGACCCAAACTGTGGCTTTACATAATGACATATTTCTTTCATTTAGACGTTCATTTTGTCTGTCCTTGTACCTGTATCCCATATGTGTGATTTCAGTTAGTTTATCTTGCACGATTCTACCATCTACCATGTCATTTTATTTAATAAGCAAGACATGAGAATTTTGTTGATGGTGACTACCTTCAGTACGCCTGTGTTACAGTGTGTGTCTGACATTGTGGATCACACACTGATACAAAAAGCACCATCTTGAATCTTCTCATAAGTAGTAATTCATCCTGCATGGAGTATGCATGCTTATGTGGACTAAACACTGCATCTTGATACAGTATTTTAATGAAGATTGTGTAAATTATAGTCTTCTTTTCCATAGAAGAAGTGCTATAATTGAGATGATATTGCAGTGGAATCTTTTTATTTTAGGTTTGCATGTTGTTTTTTACTCATTTATCATCCAACTTTTTTTTTTCCTTAGAAACAGTCACTTCAATAGGGTGTTCATGTTTGGTTATCTGTGTGTTTTGTTGTGTTGTGTTTCATTTTGCTATGAATGTGAAAAATCTCAAATATGTTAAATGTGTACCCTGGTCCATTTCAGAGCAAAGTACTTTTGATAAGGTTCATCTCAAGTTACTTTCTAAACTATCATCTTGATGTACAGAGTAGTTTACTAATCAATCACAGTAAAATATAGTGCCTAGTGCATATCTTTTCCTGATCCAATCCACTTAGTTTCTCCTTAAATAAAGGCATATACTTTAAATATCAGTTAACCATGGCTCTTCCTTGAGTTACATGACACATGGAGCTGTCACAAGAGGCTCTACTGACCAACTGAAGTCAGGTAACCTATAATTAACATTTAATTTAATAATGTAATAAGGTAATGTGTATACTTTTCTTTAGAGATCTGTATTAATTACTACATCGCTGCCGTTTTTAACCTCTGGAATTTTACTATTAATATCAATCTTTCCAAAACAGAATGTTCAATTATGCTTCTTTGTAATTAACTAAAAATACCATGTCAAATAGAGTAGCCACGCTAAGGTGTTAGGTCTCCAAAAGGAGGGATGGCACTAAATTATGTATGACAAAGTATACAGGTGCCTGCTCCAAAATGCATTTTAAGAGGCTGGCTCCAACATGTTTCAGTTTGGAATAATGTCTTGAGTCCATTTATGAAACATTTACCTTTGTGTTTTCAGATTGGCAAAGGCACAGCTAAGACTGCATTGACAGAGCAAAAATCAAGTGCTTCCTGGGATACTGGTGGAATTGCATCAGAGGATGTGGGTGCTGAGAAACTTGAAACCATGTTAGGATGCAGAAAAGAGACGTCAAGTCAAACAGCTCTGCTGGAGCAGCAACCTGCGAACATAAAAAGGTATGCACTGTTTGTCTTTTGTATGATGTATTTCTGGAATTAGTTATTAGCACATTTGAATGTTT
The DNA here is from genome assembly GCA_020466265.1 of Siphamia tubifer. Taxonomy (NCBI): domain Eukaryota; kingdom Metazoa; phylum Chordata; class Actinopteri; order Kurtiformes; family Apogonidae; genus Siphamia; species Siphamia tubifer. Next base: position 35,550,691 of record CM035788.1, read on the forward strand.
AAATTTATAAGAGTGTGAAGTAAATACTTTTGTACTGGACATTTAAAAGACAGAAAAGTGTCACCAAAAGTGATTTTTTTTTTCTGTTTTTGGTAAGGTTTTTTTTGCTTGTTTGTTTGTTCATTTTTTAAGCAGTATATCCCCAAAGTTTACATATAACAAATCAATGATTGTCAAGTTTACTGTTCTCCATAGCACCAATGGAGCACCAGTGCATTTGCAGCTCCCCTTCCAGCAGACCTACATTAAGAACAAACAGGATGTGCAAGCTGTAGAGGAGCCCATACAGCTGGAGCTGGTCAGAGGGGCCCAGCGCAGCAGAGCCCCTCAGACCAACACCCACATTAATGGAGATCCTCTTTCTGTCTTTGACGATACTTCTTTAAGTGAAATGTCTGATGATGAAGGAAGGTATACATGCAGTATGCCCGTTTTTTCAATCAGTTTTCTCTCTCTGTCACTAACCCATAAGATGTGTTTTGACTGACTACAAAGTGAACCTCTTCATTAAACACTTCAAATTCATATAATCAAACAGATATTAAATTGACTTTGTGTTCAGTCTGAACCAATTGTTAGACTTTCAATACTGGGTGTCATTTGACCCTTTGTTCAGTCCCACCCCCAACTGTTAGAATACCTGTCAATACCTGTTGTCAGAGACATTTCAGTGGAAACAGCTGGAAATGTCTGTGATAACAATTGTGAAATACTCTTTACAATGTGTCCCATATCCTCTTACTAATATACACCCTATATATTTAATTAAATATATTTATGTGTGTACATTATCCTCCTAAACTCTCAATCTAGCTGTATATAAAAGTAATATGGTCACTAATGCTTAGGTTTCAGTGACTGCAAAAAAGAAAGGAATACATCTATAAAACAAAATATATATTTGCAGTTGGATCTACAGGTTCAAACACAAGTACATAAAGACTCATAAAAATATAACCATTAATCATTTGCTTATAATAACTAACTAAATGTACAAATGTCTCTATGCATATTACAATTTTTTTTGGCCTTTATTTGCTCTATAAGCTACTGTAGTTACAGTTGCTAGCATAAGAGTGGACCTTTCCATTTTTGGGAGGGGCTTAGTGAAGGGTCAATTACGATACATCTTTTGTTTAAAGTTTTTTTGTCCAGAGTAGCTGCATGACTAACAACAGCCTTTTTTTTAATAGTATACTGCATTATACCATTATACTTCAAACGCTTCTTTTTTGCAGCTATGATTAGAATAAAAATAAATTATTTTTTTTTTAAAATGACCACTGTTCCTTTTCTCTCTGTTTGTTGGGATCAGAATGCCAACTGAAGTAAAAAAGAAAAATGAGGTAAAATACAAAAAGTCTTTTTTTTTTTTTTTTTTTTTTAAGTTTTCTATACTCTTTAGAATTTTGTTGTATTAACACCATGTCCTGTGAACATATTCAGAGTCCAGACGAGGTGGAGATGGCAGAAGACTTTGATGAACTCACCCAGTCCTCGGACACAGCCACAGATGACCTGGACTCTCCCACAGCAGGTTATCGTCACGCATCACTTCTCATTCAGAAGTTGGATTCTGCCACTTTAGGTATCAATCTAGGGATCTCACCTTTTTATTTATCCAAGTTGTGTATTTTATGAAAAACAGACTTCAATAACTATTTTACAAACTCTCCAGACTCCATGAGCATGGTAAAGCTGCAGAATATTTTCCACGAGTATGAGCGCTCCATCCAAAAGCTTAGAAGTCGTCATGGGTACCTATCAGACAAAGTAAGCCAGCTGGAGATAGAGCGGAGGGAGCTGAAGAGCTGTCTGGATGAAATGAAGGATGTTAAGTCTGCATTAGAGCGCAATCAGCTGGAGTTGCAGACAGAAGTCACCAATCTAAAGTAAGTCATTTTGAAGTACACTGAAGGCATTTCTCTCCAGTTTTTGATTCTCTCAAATTTCTGTTTGACATCACACTTGTTCACCTGTTTTGTTTTGTTTTTTCAGTTTTACAAATTGGTTTGATTTGTTTTCTCTATTAATGTAGATTTCAGCTCAAACAAGAGCAGGAAAATCGCCGCAATGCCACTATGATGTACAACACCACCAAAGATAAGCTGAAGAGGACAGAAGAGCACCAACAGTTTGAAGTTCAAGAGAGACAGAAGGTGGAGCTCACGCTCAGGAACTTGGAGCTGGAGATGAGGACACTGGTAAACAATATGAAACAGGTACATCTATTTCAATCTTTATTTCTGTCCAAACAAAGGGCAGTGAGTTGTATGTGTGAATGAATAATGGATCAATAATGTAAAACGCTTTGGGTGACTTGAAAAGCGCTATAGAAATCCAGTCCATTATTTTGTTTGTTGTATTGGAGTATTGTCATCATATAAATAATTATTGCACGTTATTTAATATCAAAAACCTTGAAAAAACCCCTTCGAATGAAGAGAGTTCCGCCAAGGAGGTGTTAAATTCGAATCTGTTTGTTCGTCTGTTTGTTTGTTTGTTTGTTTGACTGTCAGCAGGATTACGCAAAACATTTCTGAACAGATTTTGATACAATTTTCAGGATGTGTCGGGAGTGTCACAAGGAACAAATGATTAAATGTTGGTGGTGATCCAGAAGAGATCCTGGATTCTGAATCACTTTGAAATTTTACATTGTAGTAAAATGAAGAATACAATTCAAAGTGATCCAGAGTCTAGGATCTCTTCCAGATCACCACCAAAATGTAATAATTTGTTCCTTATGACACTCCCAACACATCCTGAAAATGTTAACAAAATCCATTCAGAACTTTTTGTGTAATCCTTCTGACAGTCAAATAAACAAACAAGCGAACTCGAATTTAATACCTCCTTGTCAGAGGTAAAATTGCTTCTAATCATTAAGCAACACATACATTGTAGTGCAAATGATGCTTTTTGTTGTATGACGGTTTGGAATTTTTGAGATTGTGATTAAAAACTTAGTAGCTAGCAGATGGATGGATGTTTATAACCTCTGTTTTGTATATTGACCATGTAGCTTGAGGAAGACCACAGTGAGACCCAGAGGCTTTTGGCTCAGGAACGCAGTGCACGAGCCTTGCAGGAAAACCTACTTAGCAGTCATCTTCGTAAACAGCAAGAGATTGAGGAGGAGAGCAAAAGAAATATAAGCAGGAGCAACGAGGTAATCTCCACTAAGCTGTAACCACTTTATAATTTTCAAAAATTGAGCTCTGATCGAAAAATCACATACTGATGAACAAACTGAGAATGTATTTGTCCTTTCCATAGGCCTTAACTCAGCTCACTGAGGCCAGTGACAGGGAGAAGGAGCTACTTCAGCAGATTACCACCTTACAGGAACAGTTGACCATCCTGAGAACAGATCTGGAGCGTTCGCAAGCAAGTAGCAGCCTTAAAGAAAGCCACCTTTTGGAGGAGAATGAGGGCCTCAAGGAACACCTAGAAGACGCTCGACGAGATCTCAAACTCAACAGTGAAGCTCTGACCCAGACTGTCTTCAACTGCAATAATCAATTGACAAGTTTAAAATCTGAACTGACAAAAATGACAGCCCAGTTGGAGAATGAGCGACAGAACCGTGAAACACTGGAGACAGAAGTTGAATCAGTTCGCACCCGCCTGGCTGGGGCCATACAGGAGGCTGAACGTTGCCTGGCTGCCCATTCAGATACTGAGAAAGCGCTGCTGCGGGAGAAGGAGGAAACCCAGCGCCTTAAAGACAGGCTTACAGGTGAGGAGTAGTGGGAACACATGCAAAAAAACTAATTTCACTTCCTGAATGACTGAGTATGTCTGTTCTAATTCTACATCCTGCAGTCACCTTCACAGGTGCAGCATCTTGAATGTTATCTCTTTAGGTGTCAGATATTTCTCCTGCAGTCTTTTGAGCCTTACACTTTATGTACAGGTGAAGCAGTCAGCCAACGGGACACAGTCAGCAGCCTGTCCCAGAAACTGTCCAAAGCAGAGGCAGAGGCAAACAGCATGGACAATGAAGTTCATCGGGTCACACTGCAGCTGACAGAGAAGGGACTCCTGCTGGACGTCCTGCAGAGGGAGAAGGACCAGGCAGCTGCACGTGTTAAAGAGCTGGAAACTGTTCTACAGGCTGAAAAAGAGCTGGTCACTCGGGCTGGTGCACGCCACGAAGCCACGCAGGAGCGGCTCGCACAAACCCAGAGTGAAGTTATGTTACTACGGCAGCAGTTAGAAGAGGCTCTAAACAAAGGTGATGCTAAGGAGCGTGCTGTTACAGACGCCCAAGAGCACTTCAGTGACATTCTGGCCAAGCTGCGATCGGACAGTGAAGAGAAGGTTGTGCTAGTGAAGGAGAGAAATAAGGAGCTGGAAAGTAAGGCTGCTGATCTGCGTGACCAGATCTACAAGTTAGAAGAGGAAAAGAATGAAAGAGAGGTGAGATGAGATGAGGATTAGACATGGTAAGAGGCTTAGCTCCCTTCTTTCTTCAGACCTCTTTTTAGCGTTGGCCATGTCCAAAACTTAAGATCCCTATGTGTCCAAAAACCACATGTGAGCTGTAGGCATGGACATTCTGATGTGAATGATGGGACTCCAGTTCAAAACTTTTTATAAAATAAAATAAAAAGTTCCCTGTCTCTGTACCACACTGAGAAGTCACATGCTGTGAAGGTGCATTGAGTAACAACACAGAAAATCAGGCATTTTTAAGTTTACACAAATCAACCTCAAATTTACCATGTAACACAAACTTCAGATAAAAATGATTTTCTACTGCTATTAAAAAAAACCTTGTAAATATTAATTCTAGTTTCTTATCATATTTTGGCTCTGACACCTCGTATCTAACCAAACCCTGTTGTCTGAGTGCAGACCAGTCTGAGGCAGATGCAGCAGGAGTTAGCAGACTCGCTGAAGAAGCTGTCAATGAGTGAAGCTTCTCTGGAGGTTAACACACGCTATCGCAGTGACCTGGAGGAAGAGAAGGGCCGTTTCCTCAAAGACATGGACAGACTCAAGGGAAAGGTAATGGAAACAGTACCATCCTGTGGCTGCATGCTGACACCACATCTGTTAAAGCACCTGAAATACACAATACACGCTCCTTATTGAGTCTCCTACAAACATAACAGATATGATGCATCTGTGTTTTACAGCTGGAAGAAAGTGAAGACCAATATGTGCAGGCCGAGAAACGAATTAATGCTCTGAAGAGCAGTCTGGATGAAAGGGAGAAGGAACTCACCACTGCTGCTCACAAACTCCAGGAGGCGCTGTCATCCTCAGCAGTTTCTAATACTACCATCAAACAACTGGAGGAAGCTGTGCAGAAGTATGTGCCACAGGAATGAACAACAGACTTTTTTTAAAAATTCAGAACTATAGAAATAAAGAAATTGTTAAATAACAATTCAGTCCCATCTTTACATAGCACTTTTCTATTTTAGATACTGATTTTATTATGATTGTCAATGTAGCTGATTCACACTTCATTTTTTTTTTATCTCCTTACATATTTATTAACTATATTGTTTTGAGTTCAAAATATTTCAAGTTTTAGTTGTAATAATAATAATAATAATAAATTTTATTTTTACAGCGCTTTTCATGGCACTCAAAGACATTTTACATGCAGTAAAAATAGAACAATAAAGGTCCAACTACAATAAAAACAAACCATAGAAAACACAGTTGTACATCTCTTTTACCTCTAAATGCACGTGGATACAGTCTCTTATTATTATTATTATTATTATTAATGTACTGTCACATTAGGCTGGAGATAGAGAACGCCAGGCTGGAAGCTGCCGCAAAGCAACAGTCCAACAAAATAGATGCTCTTCAGAAAGGGGCTCAGGAGTCTGCCATGGTGAGTGTGACAAACCTGTCAAAACATGCACATGTACTTTTCACTGGCTGAACGGAAAATACAGGATACTGAGTCATAGTTAATAAACCTCCTTGCTTTAAACAATACAGCTGAGTTCTTATGACAAAGCCTCTTGTATTAAGGTATTCAATCTTTTTCCAGCCATCTGACTGCTCACCTGGAGGAGGGGTTGGTATTATGGATGTAGGATTAGTTTCTTTGTGTGGGTTTCACCTCTGTGTTTAATTTCCCTCCCTAAATGATCATCAGTGAATGTAAACCAAAAAAGCCTTGTGCTTAAGAAATGAAGTTCACTCTGGGTCTGTGGGCATTTTGTTTCATAGCTGTATATGTAATACGAACATTGAGAGAAAATAGTAGTTTGATGTACAGGTTGTGGGTTTTTCCTGGTTAATTACATTTTCTACCTTAAGTCTGACCTTGGTATGTGGGATCTTCTGCTCCTTTTGTTTCAAACTGCATGATGCATGTTACTTCTTCAGCTTTCAGCCTCATTAACGGTGATAGTTTTATCATTAAGTGACAGTAAAATTACAAACGACACAACCTTTCTCCAATTCTCATAGGTCAGAGGTCATTTGGAGGACTTGGTTACAAACCTCCAAAGCAGTAAGATGACTTTGGAAGACCAACTCAGTAGAGAGGTTGGTGGCATTTTTTTCTTCTCCATTATTCAAACTTAAACTGTACTTCAGATTTCCATTTCTCAACATAATAATTTTTTTCCAGCCTTTGATACTCTGTATATCATGTTCACTCTTACCTGGGTCAGGCAAATGGGGAAGTCAACAGCAGTCATACAAAAATATTCCGTTTCCATGGTTACAGGCCGTCTACCATTTGGTTTTTGAAATTCTGATTTTGTTAAAAATACAATTTTGTTGATTTAAAACAAAAGCCTTAAACAGCCTTTGGTATTGATATTCATTAACATTGTTTTTCTATTTTCAGGATTCTTAAAAGTGTTGAATTTACAAATCTACATGTAATAATGTACTTTAAAAGTCTTAAAAGCTATTCAATTGAATATGATTGGTTTTAAGTTATGTTACGATAAACCTTTTCGCTCTGTTGGGTTTAAATTAGGGTTCCCATAGGTCAGGGAATTTCTGGAATATCCGGGAATTTTAATGAAGGCTATTCCAGTCTGAGAAAGTTGGGGAATTTCATCATTTTGTATGGAAAGTCAGGGAATATTCAGGAATTTTGTAACTGCAGCCCCAAACAAAATGTTTAGCATGTATCTGTATGCGTTGTCTCTGTGTTTTTATCTATTTTATCTATTTCTAAAACCTCCCCACATTGTAGAACGCAACCTTTGACTTAGAGTTTATGTAATTGGACATATAATACTGTATTAATTCAACTTGAATTAAACAAAAGTTTCATCATATCAAGCCTGAAAAACCATACATTCATGGTCATAGCATTTTCCCCGACAGAACGTTTGCAATTTGCCTTTGAATGAAAACCTAAAAAATGTGCTCATCCCAGGCCGTTTGTCGCAGAGACTTGTAAATAGCACAAAAAAAAAAAAATAGAGGAAAGGAAGATCAGAAAAAGTTGGATACAAGTTTTGTGACCTTTTCAACCCCTGACCCATTTTCATGCTTGTTCAAGTTAAAGTACATGTTATTAAAACAACTCACTATGAAGAGTGTCATTTCTAAACTAACACCATGTGTACTAAAAAAAATTAACTGTGATGAATGTACACTACTGTGGGCTGATTCATGTTCGGTGGGCTCAAGGGGAGGACCCTGGGATAGGGTTGAACAGTTAAAAAATCTTTTCTGCTCTTTGCCCAGTTTTTAAATTGGACATTTGTGTCTATGAAAGGTCATGGATTTTCTATTTACTGGTCAGGAAATTTTAAGGAACCTTGATGTCTGGAAAATGTCCCAGCTGCAAAAACAGTAATGCTGTTCTGCTCAGTTCTAACCTGATAAACTATACTAAAATTATTTAACTAATTATCGGTAAATTTTCGCAGCCCCCAGTGAGCAATGACTTCGAATGATGGGAATCAAAGTGTTGGAGTAAATTAATACATTTTCCCAAATTCTAGGAAATCAGTACGGGCATTAAATAACAATGAAATTCTGTTCTAAATAGTTTTAAAAAGACCTTACATATAACTTGTAGAAGCCTATAGGAAGCCTTTATTTTCTAATAAGCAAATGTCCTTGTTTCCTTGTTTGACTCACGTCTTAGGTCCAGAAGCAGAGCATGCTGTCCCACACGGCTCAGGACTCACAGGCCTTATGGGAAGAGGAGCTGAAAAGTCGTTCCAAGTTAGGACTACGCCTGGCAGAGCTTGAAAAAGAAAAAGGAGAACTTACCTCACAGGTGATCATAGAAATGTGCAGCCATATTATCGTTATAAGATAGATGGAGGGTTAATACACATGCTTGAAATCCTCAAAAATACTTGAATTTCTACTTACAGAGGTTTTTAAAAAATACATCTTTATGTCAAAAAGAAAGATATCAGGTGTTGTCATTTCAACTCCAGGTACATTTATGTTTTATTCTTTATCTTAGCACAAGTGTGACTGAAACCTGCTGAATAGCTTCCGTTTTTTTTTTGGGGGGGGGGTGTTCATGCTCCTTTCATTTCTAAACTTTTTACTATTATGAAACATCATTTTAAATGTTTATAGCACAATACAATGTACATAATTGGGATGAAAAAAGTGGAAAAATACACATATTCCTCTAGATAGGTGTTATAAGGTGCAGTGTTGGAAAAGTGTGAAAATGAACCCTTTAAAGTGCTTGAATTGGACCTTGAAAAATATGTACGAACCCTGTAGATATTACATTAATGCTGGAGTATAAAGGGATTTTTTTTGGCCTGTGCTTTATGTTCCAGATGGAAATAGAAAAGAAGAAGGCGAAAAAAATAGCAGAGCAGAAAAAGTCCATAGACTCGCGCCTGGAGCAGGAGATGACCAGAAACACAGAGCTTCAAAAAGAAATGTACAGGTGACTCCTATCTTCCTCCTTCACCCCCAGGGCAGTACCTGTTCCTACTGTTAGAGACACCAGGACCCAGTAGAGTGCACTCTTTCCTGGCTTTTGTGACTGTGGTGCACCAGTGTATATGTGTAAGGAGTTTTTGTCATGTTTACTTCCATGTTTAACTCTGTTTTGTGGGATTATAGGAACACATCCTTTAGTTTGTCATCTAATGGTATCTCTATATTTCATGTTGTGTTTGTATACATATTGCTTTTTTAAAAATTTTATGTGTAAAACATGCACATATACTAACTCTTACTCATGTTCTATATTCTTCCATGTTTACTATAGTGTATAGGGTGTGAAACAACCAGCCCGTTAAAAGGTTCCAATCTGGCCTGCGTGATGAATTTGCAATGCGTGAAAATTACACTTAGGATATCAATTCAGTTGATGTACAGGTAGATGGTGTTTCCTGCTTAGCATTGCAGCCTGTTGCACCTCCTCCACTGCCCATGGGTCAGTAATATGTAATAAAAAGCAGTAAAAATACACTAAAAGTAGAGTAAAATGTCATAAAAATGCAGCAAAAATTCACTAAAATGCCCTAAAAATCGGGTAAATTGTGACATGCAGTAAAAATTCAAAACAATCAAAGATGTTGAAGAAGTTTTAGTTCAGGGAACACATACAGTACAGTTGTGATCTCAAGTAAAATAATATAATATAACCGATAAATAATGGTTACACATTTTCCTATTGGTTTAATGTGAGAGAAAAAAATCCTATTACATTATGACTATAAATAATAACATTAAATTATGATGGTATTTACATTAGCAAACTATCTTTAACAATGAAACGTGAATAACTTGAACAACCTGAAAAGTCTAAAGAAAATTGAGCGGAATTTTGATAATATTGTGGCTGTTACTAAACGTTTTGTGCCTTTTGTAGATTCCATCTGTAATACATATGTATTAATGATGAATTGAGGCAGAATATTCTTAAAATTGCACTTATTTTTCTTAAGAAAATTTTGTTTTTGCTGGTCATTAAAACCTTTATGGTATTTTCATAATTTGATGTATTCTTCATTTGTACTAAAACAAAGGAAAATATTTAAAGTTGTCTTATTGTCTTGTCATATTGTATATTATTGTCTTGTATCTTGTATTATTCTACTGTTTTGACCCCTTTGAGATAAAGTTGGGTTGTATTTAGCCGAAGAAAGAAAATGAGTTAGACACCCCTGCTATAGTGGGTCAAATTGCATGACAGTTGTCAAGCTAATAGATGTTAGCACCAAACGATGCCTTTTAGTGACTGCTTCACTTCAAGCTTGTTTTTCATGCTTTTAAGGTTGCGAACTCTGCTAAAGACTGCAAAGAAGAAACTACGGGATCAGGACATGGGCGGAGCTGAGTTTGGCTCTCCTATGGGCAGTCTAAGGATGGACATGGGCAGATACAACCAGACCGACGGTCGAATGAAGGAAAAGGTTTGTCCATCTGATGGAGATTTAGGTTGAACTACTGAAAAAAAACAGCAGCGGTAGAGTCAGTTTTTTGTAAAAAAATAAATAAATAAAAACCAGCAACTTTCCGCCAGTATTTTAGCATTCATAAAATAAATCAGGTATTTCTCTTTTAGTTTGGAAGTGTCTTATTTGTACCATAAGTCACTCAGTACGTTTACATGCACTTATAGAAATTGAAAATGTCGCCTCAGTCTGGTTGAATCAATGTTTTCAAAACCATCTAAACCCCTTAATCGAATTAAAATCAAACTGAACTGGAGTTTTAGAAGTCAGACTATCCAAACCAGATGATGCAGTTCTAATGGAGTGTCTCCACGCATGTAAACGCCACCTAACCTTAGCTTGACTACCGACTGGCCTGGACACGCCCCCTTCCAGAGGTAACCAGAAGCATGGCATAACAACATGCATGTTATGGGTAATAGAACAGTACGTACCAAACATCCTGAGCTGCTGCATCGTTGTCGTCCATATCCTCACTTGATGCCGTTGTCCTCCTACTACGTCTGCTTCAAATGCACTGCATTTGTTTACTAATTGTTCTTCATCTTCACTGGTGTTGGCGTTGTCAGCTGATTGTCGGCAAGATCTAAAGGTCTGTGGTTCGATCCCGGGTTTCGGCACCAACTGTTAATTTGTTATGTTAAATTCAATTCAATCACACAATAAAAGATAAACACATCTGGATGGAGTCAGATGTTTCTCTGCCTTATTTTTGGATCACAGTCCTCTTTTATATCTCATTTCTTTATCTGGTCGACAGGAAATAATGACAGGAACAAACATTCTCGTCCTGGCAAGACACACAGACATCTGTAGTTTTGGACCTTGTTTATCACTTTCTGTCTCTATATTAGGAATTCTTGGGTCACCCTGACCTAAACTTTGATTAATGATGCTAACTTAACTTAGGGAAAATATCCAGACTATATTCAAATTAATTCACCACACAACCAACTGGAAGAATTCCAATAAAAGGACATGTAGCACCATCTAGTGTCTTGGAGCTAAACGTACCTCCTCGGTGATTCGATTTTCTTGCTACACATATACTATATTACCAAAAGTATTTGCTCACCTGCCTTGAAATACACTCAAGTGACATCCCATGGAAAACCTATGGAGTTTAACATGACATTTTTGTGTTCTGCAAGTGTGTGTGTGTGTGTGAGAGAGAGAGACTGTGGATATTTTCATGCTGCCAAGTTTGTGGGAACAGTAGTACGTAAAGTAAGGTCCATAAAGACATAGGTGAGAGAGTTTAATGTGGATGAATTTCACTGTTCTGAACAGAGTCCAGAACACTTTTAGGATGAATGAGAGCACACATTGAGAGCCAGGCCTTTGGTCCAACGTCAGTGTGTCATCTCACAAATGCTTCTGGGAGGAATGGTCCCATAAACACACTCCTAAACCTTGTGGAAAACCTTCCCAGACGAGTTGAAGCTATTGTAGCTGCAAAGGGCGTACCCATATCACTTTATGGATTAAGAATGGGATGTCAAGTTCATATGTAAGTCAAGGCAGGTCAGACAATACTTATGGTAATATAGTGTATAAACTTGGACTTCTGGGAAACTCCAGTTATGCCCTGAGCTCGATTATTGCCAGTAGCTCAACTTAAATGTGCATGTGAACATACTGACTGTTTTACAGTGTGGACAAATGGACAAAAAGAGACAGTTTTTAAATAGAATTTTTTAAATATTTTTTTTAATTCTTCACCCCTGTCCACCATCAAAACTAGGTGGATGATCTGCAGATGCAGCTGGAGAGAGAAACCTCACGTCGCAGTCAGTTGGAGAAGGCCAATGATGAGCTAAAGGATCAACTTGCCTCCATGAAACGCTCAAGTCACAGTAGTGAGCAGCTGGAGAGGAGCAAGCATCAACTGGAGGAGGAGTTACTGGACCTGAGACGCAGACTGGAGACGGCCCAGGTGGAGCAGAACCAGGCAGATCATGTCCGCCGTGATGCAGAGGACAGAGCCAGACAGGAGATACAGCAGAAGTTGGAGCAAGTCAACCTCTTCCTGCAGGTAAAACTTCTGAGGGGAGATTTTAGAAGCATTAATGCGGAAAGTAACAGTTACAACGTACGCCACAGGAAAAGGCATTTAGTATGCTGTCCCTGTGACAGTGACAATAAAGATTTGTTCTATTCTAATTTCTAATTTCACATGTTGTTTATTAATTCTGAGTTATTTATTCAGAATAAAATAATTCCCAATTAAAGTTATTTCCTTCGTGTTTACATGGACATGTTAATTCTAAATAAAGGTTTACATGGGAAATAGGTGTATTATACTAGTTAATTCAGCTTCAAGAGCCCAGGGTACAGAGCGTTCTGATTGGACAGAACAGCTGCTTAACATCTGGATGTCTACTGGAAGGATATGATTGCATCCACTTCCTGTTTTGCATTCATTTCGACTATCAACATGTTAGACCAGATACTACATGTGATATTTGCATTTATTTTTTTAATAATTAGGAAGCAGCAGCTCGATTGAATCAACTATAGGAATCAACAAACTAATGCTGACAGCAGAATATGTTTATGTACAGTAGTATGGTAGAGGAAGTATCTCATTTGGAATTAAGATTGGAATAAACCACAATTAAGTTTAATTCGGAATTATCATTTTCAACTGGAATTAGGTGTTTACATGGTCATCTTAAAGAGGAATTCACTTTTATTAAAGAATCACAAAGCTACATTCCATTAGATTGTTTGATCTTGTTTGTCTTGCAGACTCAGGCGGCATCCCAAGAAGCACTGGATCAGATTAAAGCGGCCAATGAGGCTAACCTGCGCTCCCAGCTGGAATACAAAATCCGGGAGTTAGAGAATGAACTGGGCCGGGTTCGCAGCACCCAGCAGGACAGCCTCAACCAAAGAGAGGTGACACGCACAGAACTAGACCGATACCGCCAACTCTACGGGGAGGAGCTGCGCCTCCGTAAATCTCTGGCTGCCAAATTAGAAAGGTAAGATATGGGTAACTGAAAAAGAATCATCAGTCACCATTTTTTTTTTGTAATTTTATTTTTACTTTGGTTTTGTACATACAAAGAACATTGTACAATTTAATACACAGAACAGGTGTTCATTCTTACGTTCATATCAGAGGCAGGTGAGGCAGGGTCTCACCAAACATAATCCAGCATGAGTTATGATCAATGTAAATAATGCTAATAAAGGTTTGTCCAAGTGTCTGTGCTATAAATCACATGTCTGTATGATTCGAATGCTTTCAATCATTTTCGTGACCAAAATCGCTGTATTTGCTTGTTTGCTATTCAACTGCAGTGAATATGCAGTGAGCTGAGGCAGCTCCAAGCCATGCCTCACTACAGATTGCGCAATCCCTTGTTAACTGTCCGAGCGCGTGCCCTTTGCGCTTCCTCAGTGCATGCCAACAACGTAAAGCTGTATAAAGACGTTTTTATACACTTTAGATATGTCTGTTCTATGGCCTCACTTTCCTCATAATGTGTTTTGTTTTTTAAGTATGTTTTCACTTATGCAGTGTTAACAATTTTACATAAAACAAAACTGAAAAGACATGAGGTGAGGCAGGAAGTAACTCTGCCGCATTAGAGGGCGTGGTCTACGTGAACTCAGTTTTATCTGGTTACTAGGTTACGAATTGTTGTTATCGTGTTATTGTTGGCTTCATTTAAAACCATGGAGGATCAGGATGTTATAGCTAAACTGAAAGGATTTTCAAAGTTGGACTTTCAAGGAAAACGGGACTTGATAAAGAATGGACGACCGACGCCAGAGCTAAAGGATCTACTTCAAAGGACTGGGCAGAAGATAACGCCATCGTTTCAGGTTGAGTGGTACAAATGAAAAGATTGGCTGTGTGGATGTGCGACAAGAAACCGCCTCTTCTGTTTACCCCTGTCTCCTGTTCGCAACCAGTGAGAATGTCTGGACTAGCATGGGATTTTGTGACCTAAAAAACTTACCAAGAAGCCTTCAAAAACACGAATGCTCAGCTAATAATATTTGGTGTATTTGAAAATCTGATTTAGAAAAAGTCAGTGCCTCACTTGCCACAGATCTCACTGCACGTCACTGGTTCATATATACATAGATACAATGGATTACACAAATTCAGATGTTCTCTGTAACATATAGATTCTCCATTTTTCCCGTATCTTATCATATTTATTCATGTGTAAATGTTTGTGAAAAGTAACAAATATGGTATAAGTTAAATTGTGCCATTCATCCAACTTTGGGGGTGCCCAGTTTAGCCATGGTTTTGTTCTACATTTCTTTTCTGCTCAAGCTTAACCTGCCAAACAGGCATTTGCTCTCATTGTCTGTGTCTGTAGAGGACAAAAAGCCAAATAATAGTTGGCCCCATTTTAGAATTATCTGAAAATGTAACATTATATTCAATTCCATTTGTATTGAATTCCAAAAATGTCCAAATAACCAAAATAAGTCATGTTGCTTTACCCCATTTGCACCACAATTTCTCCAACAACTGGATGATCCTGAATAATGTGAGCTCTGCAGGAGTGATAAAATATTTCCAGCCAAACGTTTGAGCTTGTTATTTTCCATTGAAAGTCACATCACACTTTTCAATATGTGAAAATGTATTTCTATACAGGCACTGCTTTTAACTCTACAGATTTTTCTCTTACATAACGAAGGAATCATGTTGTGGAATGAATGAAACTTTATCAAACATTTCATCAATGACTGATCATAGTTTTCTTTCACAGGTCCAATAGTCGTCTCTCAGAAGCCAATTCCAAGCTGCTCAGTGAACGCAGCAGGTCTCTTATAGCCAGCAGCTTCGCAAACAGTAGCCTGGGAGGGTCCTCGCTGGACGGGGGCTCCCTGGGGCCCCTCAACAGGAGTCTAAACCTGGGACTGTCCCTTCTCAACCCAGTGAGCGAGGGACAGAGCAGCAGAGTGGAAGACTACCTCGCAAAGGTGTGCACACACACATCCCATAATATTTGGCCCATTATCATTACCATAGCATCACAGTGTTGTTGTGTAAGTCATCGTTTATGTTAAAAGATGTTGCTTTTTATTTGCTGGTTGTTGCCATAGTCATAACTTCACAGATAAATGAATCTACGGGTTCGTAAACATGACATGAAACAAAAAGTGTTTTCCTTTTGCTCATATTCATTGGGTTATTTGTTCTTCAGGTTTCCTCTTCTCCTCCCTCGTCATTACTTCTTTGTTTCCTGTTCTGTCTTCAGGCCTTTTGTTCATGCTTCTTTACAGCTAACCTCTCTTCTATTTCTCACTCTTTTAGCTTCTAGCTCAAAAGTCTGTCTCTCATCTCTCCTCTCTTCAGCCAGACTCATAACCAGGTGTGTAGCTGTTTTGAGCTCAGCGTCTCATTGGCTGACATTCCCTTTATGCTGCAGGTGGGAGTCGCTCATTGACTCTGTCCACGCGCAGATTTACTGTAATGTTTGGGGTTCATGCAGTAATGAAACAGACTGAAAAGGTCTCGACTACCGTCAAACCTTGGATCGTCAAATCCTTGAGTTGTTCAAATGAAGGTAGTCACTGATGCACTCAAATCAATGGGATTTGATTTCCTTATTGGAATTTATTGAAATGAAAGAAAGAAAAGTATTTTACTGTGTTGGTAATGGTATGATTGGATGGTAATGGATGGTAAATGGTATATAGTAATGGTATGATTTGCTGGTCAAGACAAGGAACAGACATAACGCATATGTTCCAATATTAAAACTTGATATTTTGAAATATACAGAAATTATTTAAAGCTACAAAAAATACTTTTCTGATTAGTAAAATCTTGAAAAAAATCCAGATGAAAATGGAATATTACTTTTCAAATATGCAAGAACCCTGGGTTTTGCTTTGTGTGGATTGCCAGTAATTAACCGTATATTCTGAAATCCACATCTGGTCTCTTTCTCCTCTTCCTCTGCTTTTCTCCATGCTCACACATTATCTGATGCACTCGTTTCAAAGATGACAAACATAAAATGACTGAATTCATTGCCCCGTTATGGAATCTCCATTGAAGAATTTTTTTTTCTTACTAAAAAAAGTCATTTGACCACATTCTGGTGCAACTTTTCCTTGATGTCACGACAAAGTTTCATACAAAAAGCAAACAAAGTTCTTCCATCCACCAGTTCATAAAATAATTTAATCCCATTCATGAACAAACAGACAAGATGCTTCCCTGTGTCTCTGTACAAATGACCAGAGATGTATAAAGTACTGGACTAGAGGAGTGGAGTAAAAGTACAAGTACTACATCAAAAAACTGACTTGAGTAAAAGTTGAAGTGTTCTTCAAGCATCATACTCAAGTGAAAGTACTAAAGTATCCAAAGAAAATTGTACTTAAGTATTGCAAGTAGAAGTATGTAAAAAAATTTCTACTCAAGTACTGAAAGTAAAAGTAGAAGTAAAATTACAAGTACAAGTAATGAAAAAAATACTACTTAAGTACTGAAAGTAAAAGTAAAATTTAAAAGTACTGTGTAGGCCTATACTAAATGAAAGCAGTCACAAGTTTGAACACATTTATATATTTAATATGAAAGGTACAACTTCAGCTGAGGCAGCAGTAGTACAAGGACATACCAGTTCACTTACAAGTGTTCATGAAAAAACTACAACTTTCAAAGACCAGAGTATTCCAAGAATATGGCCAAGTGACAAACCAAATATTTCTTGTGTAAACACGGTGTAACAGCTACACATGTAACATTGCCAAAAGGCCGATTAGAGCGTGCAGTTTTATTATGTAGTGTTTGATCGCTGACTCGTCCAATGATGAGACACCATCATCAAACCAGGTGACAGAGCCATATATCGCTGTGGTATTGATATGCTATGGGTTTGGTATGTTTGGTATGCTTCTGAACTATTTTAATAAGAGGAACGAGTAACGATTCGGCACATAAAAAATGTATTGGAGTAAAAGTATAATTTTTTTTTTTTAAATGTAGTGCAGTAGAAGTGGAAGTAGGCGAAAAAAATTATACTCCAAAAAAGTACAGATACTGCATTTCACTACTTAAGTACAGTACTTAAGTAGTGTTACTTCTTTACTATACATCTCTGCAAATGACACAACAGTTAAAGCACACACACATGTATATGTACACACAAAGACTGTTTTATGTTATCATATCATCTCAGCTTTTCCAGCTGGTGTTTTTCATTAAAGGCAACATCACAGCCTGCAGAAGCTCCACTAAAGCAGAGCGTGCATGTTTGGCATGTCCTGCTGTGTTTCTCAGAATACTCCAGGTTGTCCTGCAGTGTTTCCTTCCCAGTGTTTAAGTCATGATGTGGTGAACATTTATCACAGTGCTCGCGTTTGGTGATGAATTCTTTATTTTTCATCGTCTTCCACTTGATGTAAATACTTCCAGAGCATCGTCACATGTGATCATATGCTTTTGTCTTGTCTTTAGATGCAAACTGAGTTGGACAGAAACATCTCGAAAGAATTAAGCAACGGTGAGTGACACTGGAGCAGAAGTCACTGCACATATTTAAATAAGTGTTTAATTGTGTTGGTGGGTAACTGTTCTCCTTCTGTTCGTCAGCCACGGCAGAGCTGGATGTCGCGTCAGCCCGGATGTCACCAGTTGGCTCCGCCTCCCGGGTGGATTTGGACCCTCTCAGCAGAGCGAAGCAGCAGTACTTAGAAGTACTGAAGAAGAACCACAGGATCTGATCACTGATGCTCATCTTTAAGGCCAGGACTTGGCTCACTGCTCAGTAAACACACACGGGTGTGTGACTGGTATTCACTATCAATTCATATCAAAGCCTGGGAATCAGTATCAGCCCTGACAAACACAGATCAGTGCATCTCACCCCAGAGCTGCACAGTGAGCCCATGAATACACCTGGAAATGTCATTGCACAGCTTTTATCTACCACTGACTCCTGGTGTTAAGAGTCATTAAAAACACACAGAGCACAGATCAGCCTTTTTACAATCCCATCAACTGAGAAAGACATTTTAAACATTTGACAAATGACATTATGGAGGAATCGGGTTAATTAGACAGATTTCCCAGAATAATGTCACACATTGTGAAACTTAATATTAACTGTATCAGAACACTAAGGCCAAAGAAACTGCCCCTTTGTTATAAAAAAAACACCAATAAAGTTTCTTATGTCATGTTCTCTCCCTCGTTAGAAAGGAACTAATGCACATTGCACTTAACCACTCAGGAGCAAAGGGTAAGAGTCAATCATATATATATATATATATATATATATATATATATATATATATATATATATATATATATATAAATATATATATATATATATATATCAATGGGTACAATTAGAAATGAACTTGAAAGTATTTTTCTTCGGATTAACTTTGTTCAATCTGCAACTATTTTGTTTCTATTGGCAAAATACCTTCATCTATCTACCTAGAAATATATATATATATATATATATATATATATATATATATATATATATATATATACATATATATACATATATTTCTGTGTGTATATACAGAATTGTGGTTTGGATTATCATTTGTGAATATTGGTGTTGAGAAATTTGTATAAGTATTTTATGTATGCATCATTCATAACATTTGCCATGATATTTCATTTGGTACGTGCCATCAAATGGTGCAATATTGGTCTTGGATTTTCTTTATTAGACTGTTATAAGTATTGTGTTTATGATTATACTATTTATTCTTTTTTTTAATGAACATGATATACTTGAATAAGACAAGCTGGATTACTCTCTGGCTATTGAAGCAGGGTGACTACATTTGTACCACTGTACAGCTACCAGCATTTATTCATGAAAACTGTAAGAAAATACTGAAAAGCCTTTATGACGCCTGTACATTACAGAAGAGTCTAATGTTGCAAATAAAAGTAAAGAAAACCCTGATTTGGTTTGGAATCATTGACAGATTATTGAGTTGACATGTGTATTATGAATATATATATATATATATATATATATATATATATATATATATATATATATATATATATATATATATTAAAAATGGGTTGTATAGTGACTCTATTAACACCTTTTTGTTTTACTTTTAAAGGAAAGACAAGAAAATAATCCCAAAAAAATAGTTGAAAATGAGACAATTTTGAGAACTTTAGAGAATGTTTTTCCTTTTTAAACATTTGTAATAGTTAAATAAGTTCATTAATATTAACTAACCAGTGTGTTTCCGTAACTGTAGACTATCTGTGCTTAAATAATTGAAAAAGTGAAAATGAAAACAAAATGGATTTCCAGTGCGACGTGGACATGTGGTAGAAGTTAACCCCTGAGACAGACAGACAGATAGACAGACAGACAGACGAACATCAGAAGGCTGTGTCTGCTTGTCCTCCATCCCTCCGTCCATCCCTGGTCAGCAGCAGCGCACACATATTTTGCTCTGACCTTTGTGTTGTCTGATTTTTCCACCTTCATTACCGTATGCATCACTTCCACATATCTTTAAGACAAAAATGAAAGTTGCTATCAATATTTCATGCAAACCCATTTTTAACCCAGCGCTCATTAGCTGCGTTTTGATGTACTTTACGTGGCCCTCCCCTCATCTCTCCCCCTCCCAAACACATGGAACTTGATGGTATGTGCCGGTTTAGAAACCATTCCCCTCACTTATTAAAATGAGAATGTGTTTATGATCGCCCCCCTCTGCTGTGTCTCTCTCAGCTTTGATCCATCTTCTCTGCGTCAGCCTCAAATGTTAGATATTCAAATCCACTTACATTTATTTTTGTTTCCTTTACAGCAGATGGGCACATCTGACAGACTGACTATTAGGTGTTATTATTTCCCCTCTTTTTTTAATAGACGACACTTCATACACCACACACATAAACCTTGTTTTGATTGAAGAGGTTACAACCGTTGTCACTGAGCTTTAGAGGCAGGCGAGAATACAAATAGACACATTCTGAATAAAAAATGGCTTGTTTTTGAGAATGAAGGCAGCTTTAAAACAAAGCGCCCCTCACTGGGTCATCCTCCGTCTGTGATGCCCACTTCTGTTATCACCACCGCTGTAGCACATATGCAGAAGAAAAACAACAAAACACAACAGAGTGGAGGAAGGAAACCTCAAGGCTATGAAACAGGATGGGGTCGGAAACTTAACTGGAAATATTAGAATGGCATTAATGTTTCTGGTATAAACCAAAGTTTAAAAAAAAATTACCTTTATTGTCAGTTTTTACCATACAGTATGTGCATCATATACAGAAAACTGAAATGACAAGACCCTATAATAGCCCCATGATGCATAGTTAATGATATATGTTAATGTGTGTGTGTGTGTATATATGTGTATATGTATGTATGTATAATAATATATATTATTAGATAATCTATATTGTTATTGTTGTATATATATATATATATATATATATATATATATATATATAAACCTTGATATTGTGATATTATATTTATCTTTCACTTTCTTGGTTTGTCAAATTAAGTTTGTATGACTGGTTTGTGTGTGGGAATATGATAAGTGAGGTGAATAGATCCCAAGGACTCGATTTTTCTCCCTCATATATCATGTTGACAGGGCATTAAAATATACTCCTTTTCAAATGTGCAATGTGTTGTTGTTTTTTTATGTATATGTTTTTTTTTATCTTTTTTTGAGTGTGGTTGTTTTTATTTGTTGCATATTTGAAAGAAATTGAAATGAAATGAATTGAATATAAAAAAAATATTAGTGTCAAAAAATAGAGTAGATTATAATTATAACCTGTGAACAGTAAACAATATACTTGGAATGAATCAGGCCTTTTACATGTAAAATGTGACTATTTATGAAAGATTCACGGTACGAAAACACTTCTGGAACAAATTAATTTCATAAGTAGAGGTACCACTGTACTTCATTCTTTTAAGACATTTCAGGTTATTCATATTTGTTCCAGTTATAGAGATTTTTTGTGAAATTCTACTTTGTTTTCATGTAACTAAATGGAAACATTTACAGGGAGTATTTGTAGATTATTTTATGAGAGTGAATTTGTCTGAATGTGGAACCTCAACTAAAATAATTTATATATTAGTGTGATTTTTACATTTCATTAAATCATCCAAAGGGCCAAACTGGACCCTTTGGCGGGCCAGATTTGGCCCTCGGGCCTCATGTTTGAAACCCCTGGTTTAAGGGTAACAGTCTAACTTCCAGTTTTTTGTTCATTTCACAGAATAAACACAGATAAACTATGTACTTCCTCCAACACCTGCATGTAACATATAATTAATAAAAAGCATTAATATTTTTCTCAAAAAAGCATCGTTTTCAGTTTGTGAAAAAGTTGCAGTGTATTTATTAGTTCCATGGCTGCAGCATTTGAAGGAAAGTGAATTCAGTGTGACAGAGTGTGTTGTGTGTGACATGTAGACACACATCAGCTGTGGGTAAGGGGTCGAACAAATTGAGGGGGACAAGTGGAACAAACCTGAGTGTTTATTTGTGAGTGTTTTTTCTCCACGCTCCAAATCAGACATCACCGCTGTTTCTTGTCACCAGCAGAATCCAAATGTGTTATGGGCAAAAGAGACACTTAAATTCAATTTACTGGCTGTAACATGATGTAAATGAGGCTGTTAGCTCATATGGACAGATTGACAGCATCATCTTTATCTGTGCTTTGTTTTATTTTTGGCTGTTTACTCAGCTTCTCTGCTGTCGTCTCGTACGGTGACTTTAAAGCAACCGCCTTCAATCTTCAAGACGAGCAGAGAATAATCTTTCTTTTATGTTCTAAGTGCTTTATATGACAAATATGAAAAGGGATTGGAAAAAGAGCTGAAAGGGCTGACAAGTTTTTTGTTGCCCTGTTTTTCTGCTGCAAAGAGGAAGAAGTCAAACCTGCAATCTCCTAACATGAGCGACTGAGCAAAAAAAAAAACAAAAAAAAGACCCTTCATGTTAGGGGTCTTGGTGGGTCAAAGTCATTACATGCAATATCAAACATGTACATTTCAGTGGAATAAAGAATCTTGTATTTACAGGAGTTTTTTTTTTTTTTTTTTACCGGCTACAGTTGGAGCAAAAATTGAAAATACAGAAGCATTAACCCTTTGTTGGTCACATGAAAAAAATATTTCTTTTGCTTTTTCCCCCTAATATAAAACTATTTTTTTACTGACCCTAAATTTAACTAAACTATTAAGACTCAAATATTACATCTTCACTAACCTTACCAACATGGTTCAAATTAGATTTATTAACTCTTTGTGTTTGTATCATTAGTGCAGTTGTTGTCAAACTTTTTTCTGTGATGTACCCCCTTAGAAACATATTTTTAGTCGAGTACCCCCTGACATGGACAAAACATTTTTGTAAATTTTTATCTAATGATTTTGACATTTTATCTCATAATTATCACTTTTTCTTCATAATTTTGACTTTTTATGTCATGATTTTGACTTTTTATCTCATAATTTTGGCTTTTTATCTCATGATTTTGACTTTTTATCTCATAATTTTGGCTTTTTATCTCATGATTTTGACTTTTTATCTCATAATTTTGGCTTTTTATCTCATGATTTTGACTTTTTATCTCATAATTTTGGCTTTTTATCTCATGATTTTGACTTTTTATCTCATAATTTTGGCTTTTTATCTCATGATTTTGACTTTTTATCTCATAATTTTGGCTTTTTATCTCATGATTTTGACTTTTTATCTCATAATTTTGGCTTTTTATCTCATGATTTCACCACTGACATCACTGAAAAAAGTTTGAGAACCACTCTCCTAAAAGTTAATAAAATGAAAACAATCGAACTTATACAATTTTGTGTGCAAAAGAAAAGATCATATCAGAGGTTTTGTCACATTTATGATCTTCTTCCTTGGTGGTATACTAGCATGAACTAGCTTGAATATATCATTGACTGCCCAAGAAGTTTGATGTCAAAGGACTTAAATTTAGATTAAATATCAGGGTTCAAAGTTACCTCTACCAAATGGTTGAGGTGACCAACAAATGACTTCATATTTATTTAAAGTTACATTAAATTAACAAAAAAATAACCCTGTATAATTATATAATTTTATATGTCAAGAGGCATCAGCTCTTTTTTGTGTTTTGTTATAGAAAAGAATAGAATAGAATAGCATATTATATAGCATATATAGCACATTTCACAGACAAAGGAGGTCACAAAGTGCATCGCAAAGAGGCAAAAAATACTAATAAGTACAATAGAATACTGCTAGAATTCCACGCTACTGAGAAAAATAAGAGTTAAAAGAGGAGAAAGAAATGGAACCTGTAATAGTTGAAGGAGAAACAAAGGAAACTGGTGAAATAAAATCAGCTGGAGAGAATCAAAGTGGACCAAGTGCTGAATTTTACAGCCCTGGTGCCTTCAGGTCCTGGTCTGTTAACAGCCCCAGTGTGTGTTTGGGTCCGGTACATCATGGATCCAGATACACACACAGTGTCCAGAGCTCAGACCCCAACGCACTAGATGCACACATGGGACTACGATAGAGATTAATGGAGGATCTGTGAGTCTGAGCAGAGGTGTCTGTGACCAGTAGGTGGGGTGGGGTATTCAAATTCATCTATGCATGTAACGTATGAAGCATAGAAAATCCAAAACTGAGCCTTTTTATCCCCCTCCAATAAGAAATGGATCAGGAGAAAAAGAGAGTGGATGTTTTTTGTTCATAGTTTAAGGGTCTCCTCACACACAGACAACACATATTCGTGTCAGAAAAACATTCAAAAGTACATTTTACATGATACGTCCCCTTTAACTTGAATTGATCACTAAGATCATTCCATAGTTTTACCTTCAACAAATGAAACAAATCTTTGTTTGATGTTGGTACTTATTTTATTTATTTCAAATTGAAGCAGATCCATTAATTTATTCGCCCATAAGTAGCTGTGATACTGTTAGCTTCAAGTGACCCCTGTGACCCCAGTGAGGATAAAACAGGTTCAGGAAATGAATGAATGAACAAAAAAACAAACAAGTGGTACCCACCACAACAAACACCGTCCTCCTTGCACACGTTTGACCTGATTTGCCCAACCTCTTATCATTGTGAAAACACATTTTTGGTGACTGTGACCTTGACCTTTGACCTACATTATTCTGGACCACCTTCCACCTTTATTGAAAATTTCATGGCAATAGGTCCTGTAGTTTGTGCCTAAACCTACCTACAAACAAACAAACAAACAAAGTAACTCAAACACAATACCCCTTACCTCCCCTTTGGGGGGCAGATAATGCTGCTTCTTTAGATTTTTTTTAGACTTTAAGCTTTATTTGTCCCCACAGGGAAACTTGTTTTTACACACAGCCATACACAGAATAATAATGGATTCAATTTCTATAGAGCTTTTCAAGGCACCCGATGATTGTAAGGAGCTTTACTCAAAAACTACTGGACCAAGTTCCATGAAGTCATCAAGGAAGATGTGAGGTGGGCCACAATAGATCCCCTTAAATATTGGTGAATGTAGGTCAAAGGTCAATGTCACAGTGACCAAAAATGTGTTTTTGCAATAATAAGAAAGAGGGAAAATCAGGTAAAATGTGTCCAAGTGGGGTGGGGTTTGTTTGTTGATCCATTGTTCATTCACTCTCACATTCTCACTCTGGGGGTGATAAACTATCCACAGTTGTCCTGGGGCAGTCTGACAGAAGCCTAGCTGCCAGTTTGTCCCTACAGTCCCTCTGACCAACAGACACGACAGACTATCTGGGATTCAAACCACCAACCCTTCAGTTCCTGGAAGACTCACTCTACCTCCTGACCCATTGCCACCCATGCAGACTCCATCACAAATAGGGTAAGGACATTAGACGATACAATTAACAGAGGACGACAGAGAATGGACTGTACTTATATAGACTTTTTTATACACCAGTCAGTGCCCAAAGAACTTTACAATTCCTCACATTCACCCATTCACACTCATACACCAGTAGACAGCTGCTGCCTGACCATACTGGGAGCAACTCAGGGTTCAGTGTCTTGCTCAAGGACACTTCCACATGTGGAAAGCCAGAGCAAGGGACACAAACCGCCGACCTTTCAATCATTGACAAACCCACTGAGCCACACCCGCCCTAGAAAAACAGAAAACACAACATAAACCACCAAACAGTAGCAAAAATAAGGGGGGCATCAAAGACTCTGCGAGTGTCCGTAGTAGGGTTTTCTATTTAGGGCAGCTATTACAGTACTGCTGGCGTGAGGCTCCTCCCCAGATGGGCCATCTTATTATTATTTCTTAACATTTCACCCTCAGTTTCCCTTCAGTCCACCTCTAGCTTCGATGGCAGATGTCGCAGCACTCCAGACAAAACTCCAAGCACTCGGTGGGCTCACAGCAGGACTCGAACAGGACTGAGTGGCAGTGGGCATGGCAGTTGAGCTCCTCCACCGGGGCCTCCTGGATGGCTGAGCAACACCGGGCACAGGCTCGGCAGCAGCACGAGCAGAAGGTGTGGACGCAGGAGGAGCAGGTCTCCAACAGGCCCAGGATAAAGACGGTGCACTGACACGACAGGCACGCTAGCAGTAGCTGAAAACAGGAATCTGCACGTGGAAAAGGAGAACAAACCTAGATTTAGAGGCAAATATTCAATCTGAGAACATAACCACACTCTTGTATGTTGTAAAAGCCTGTCAACCTGCATCAGAAACAAGGATTAACGACTCAATTAACCTTAAATTAATCTCTCATGTGTTTGTTTGTTGTGCCATGTACAACTTAAAAGTGAAGCTACTTTGCTGCGGTGATCAAGTGTGATTGTGTTTACTTAATCACAGAGTCTCATTCAGTCCTCGGGGGAGAATAAAGAAGGTTACAGAGGCTGCCAGTGATGAACAACAACTTGGAAGAGGCTGTCATGAGATAATTGCTCTCCTACCCAAATTAGGTGCTCGTGAAAATTGCATACATTAACCCCACTGGTGTGTGAAAGTGCATCTGTGGCGATCCGAACCGTTGTATTATTTCTCAGCTTCCGTTTTCATCCTCACAAGGACCAGGTAGTCTGTGAGCTCATGCAAATCAAGCTGTTTTATCCTGTTTACTCAAGGAAGTAAATGAAAAGGAGATGGTAGAATTCCCTGGGGAGTGGGGTTCAGCATTTTCCTGCTTATCTGCCTGAATTATACACCCCCCACACATAACGTATGCTAATACCACTGTGTAGATGAAAAAAGGAGCATTATATGTTACTTCTGTATTGATTTAATGCATAACTTCATAGGGATAACAACATGAACACAATGATAAACAAGGATTGGCCCTTATACACTTCCATAAAACTGGAAGAAAAGTGTAGTTTCAAAGTCTTTAAGGTAAACTTTACAAAGATTCATTTGGTCAGAAAGATTGTCTTTAGTGACGGAGTGACAGTGATTAGATTCAGTTTTTATCCGCTACTTACTATAATAAAGTCATATCAGCATAAATATTCTAAATACCATCAAATAACCTGAGACAAAGCACAATATTTTATTTTACTGGAGTGGAGACAGTGGAGGTATCGGTCTAAAACAACTTTAGAGGCGAGAAAGATCAGGAAAACAGACCACTGTGGAGCGTCTAAAAAAAATAGTAGCCAGCTAAAGTTAGTCCCACATTTAAATATTTAGTTGGATCAGCTCCCTGGTAGATTATGCAATGTTACAACTTTAATCACACTCCATAGTTGTCTTTTTTTTTTCCAAGATCTTGTATTAAAGCGTACCTGTTCTGACGATGCTTATGACATTAACTTTGTGTATTACTTAAAAGCATGAGAGTCACAGGAAAAAGTCTCCATAAATGCATCACACTGACTGGCGGCTGTGGCCCAATTGGTAGAGTGGGTCGCCCAATGACTGAGTGGTTGGCGGTTTGGGTCCTGGCTCTGGCTGTCCGCATGTTGAAGTGTCCTTGGGCAAGATACTGAACCCTGACTTAGGTCCCCAGTAGGACTGATAGAACCTTGGAAACCTACTGGGGTATGAATGTGAAGCTAATGTAAAGCGCTTTGAGCAGCATGAAGGTGGAAAAGCGCTATATAAGTGCAGACCATTTACCTTTTATGAATTGCCAGTGGAGGTAGGATGGGGAACAGCCATGACATACCCATCATTGTTTTTGGATGAGTGTGAGTACACAAGGAGCAGTCAGTGAGCCAGATTGAGTGAAAAGTATGAGTTTGCACTTGTATTTGCAGCCGTACGTTTTGCACTGTGTTAGAGGCATCAGCCCGCACTAGGGTTGTAACTGTGCAGTATGTAGCCTAGGGCGGCAAGGTGGTGCAGTGGTTAGCACTTGTGCCTCACAGCAAGTAGGTCACTGGTTCAGTTCCCACACCAGACCTTTCCTTGTGGAGTTTGCATGTTCTTCCCATGTCTGCGTGGGTTTTATCCAGGTACTTTGGCTTTTTCCCACCATCCAAACACATGCATTGATAGGTAAATTGGTTAATTTAAATTGTTCATAGGTGTGAATGTGAGAGTGGTTGTCTATATATGTTCAGCCCTGAGATGAACTGGAGACTTTGCCCATTGTAGCTGGATTAATCTTATATTTTTTTCCAAGACACAAGCAAGAAGAATTTATGTGTATAGGACCTTTCACAGACAAGAGAAGTCACAAAGTGCTTCACAAAAGACAATAAAATACATGCTAAAACTACAATCTTAAAAAGGTATAAATTACAAAAAAACATGATGGACATAAAATAACCCCCAATCTACAGCTGTTAAAATGCCTGGAGAAACGTATGGGTTTTAAAATTACTCTTAAAATCCCCAAATAAAACAAATTAAAAACATCTGTCCAATGCATAAATTAAAAACAAATAAAATAAAATGAATTACACCCTTACCCAAGACTGGCCAATGATGTGTCATCTGCACAGGGTCAGTGACATGTCCATCACAGCCCAGGTAATCAGATGATACCATGTTACTTTGTCACTACTGCTGTTGGAACAGCCCATGAAAGAAGCAAGATGTGGCTAACAATGTCTGATTGGTGGAACAGTGACAGTACTCGTGTGTACTCAAAAAGGGTCTATAATGAACATTACCAGAAGGAATCACTAGTATTATACTTGATGTTTTGAAATAGCAGTGAAAATGTCCTACAGGTACCATTTAGACAAAGCAAGGTACATGTATTTGTATAGCACATTTCATGTACAGGACAATTCAAGGTGCTTTACATAAAACATATAAAAAAATTTAACTGATTAAAATGCATTAAAAGACATAAAAATGTTAAAAAGAAAACAGTAAAAGCTCCAGTGAACAATAATGTTTTCAGGCCTGATTTAAATGAACTGACAGTTTTTCTCAGACCTCAGGTATTCAGGTAGTTTGTCCCACAGGTGAGGAGCAGAACAACTGAATGATGCTTCACTTTGTTTGGTTCTGATTTTGGGAACACACAGTAAACCTGTTCCTGATGACCTATGACCCCAGGGCTCTGGATGCTTCATAGGGAACCAGCAGGTCTAAGATGTATTTGGGTCCAAGGCCATTGAGTGCTTTATAGACCAGGAGTAAGATTTTTAATTCTATCCTTTGACCAACAGGAAGACAATGTAAGGATTTGAGGACCGCTGTGATGTGGTCCAGTTTCCTGGTACTGGTCAGGACTATGGCAGCAGTGTTTTGGATTGATTTATTAGTTTAGACCAGTGAAGACACCATTACAATAATCAAATTTACTGAAAATGAATGAATGAATGAATTTTTCTGTGTTTGATTTGGGCAGAAAACCCTTGCGATGTTCTTCAGGTGGTAATAGGCAGACTGGGTAATAGCTTTTAAATTATTGTTAAATTTCAGGTCTGAGTCAATAATTACAACCACATTCAATGTAGAGATGCTGTGAGGTTTAACCCTATATAGGACTACATCATTTATAGGTGACGCTTAAAAAACAACTTTAAAAAATAACACAAGCCTCTAACCAATCATATTGTACCACACATTTGTCATCTAAAATCTTGTCTAACCAATAAAATCAAAGATTATTTAAAATCCTGATGGCATGTGCTGCACCAAGGACGTACAGGAGACAAGAGCACATGTCAGGTCACATGCATGAGTAGTGTAAGTCCATTTTTAAACATACATAAATCACTGATAAAAATATATATATATATATATATATATATATATATATATATATATATATATATATTACCAAATAGCCTAAACAGTTTTTTAAACTACTTTAGCTATTTTAACTATTTAATTACACTTAATTGTAACTTCTTGAACCACATTTTATTTGTAGTCGTCCATTCAACCTTATGAACTTCATCAACTTTTCAGAATTCATAACGATGACTATGATTTTAGAATCATTCTCAAATAAAGTGTTCTATTTTTCAGTCAAATATGTTCATGGATAATGAAGCCATTGCTCTTTTATCAATTGTTTTTTACATTAAGAATCGATGAAAAAATATATACCCTAATGGAAAAGAGTCATTTATAAATGACAGTTCTTAAAAGTCAAATGTCAATTTTGTAAAGTGAACATAGGAAATTTATTGTAGCCCTTATTTTTTTTAAATGAATTTCCTTAATTTATTCTACGGCCCTCGAGAATGTCCCGTTCACTTTGAATGACGTCAGCGGGCAGATTTTTTTTCGATAACCGCCCGCTGCGCCGTTAACGCCCGCTGCCCATGGCAACCAGTTTTGTCGCTTCAGATTCACTGTACCATATCACTCCGCAGGTAGTTCGGCCACTTTTAAAGTAAATATTAGCTTGGTTGTAACTGCTAGCTTATCCAATGTTAACCTATCCTGATGTTATCCTTAAAGTAGTCAGGAAATCAGGGGAAATTGCCATCGTCATCTCGTACAGAATCTCTAGGGCCGAAGTACGTATTTAACCCCTCGGTTAACTCCTCTCTGCTGGTTTTTAGAAAACAAGGAGCGGTTTCAGTGAGCATCGTTTTCAGTATTTATTTGCAGGAACGGGACAACACCTGCTCCGGTCGCTGACCTGACTGTGTACATCTGTCTTTCTCTTTTCTCTGCCTAAAACTCTCTGCACGCCCCTTCTGTCTGCCCCGCCCATTTCACAACACTAGTCTGTTAGAGTAGAGACAGTAATAAACTGTAATAACCCGTAGAATAAGCGGGATAATACATGGAACACGAGTTACTATCAAAAAAAACCCTGACGCCGTGGAATATTTTTCTGATAGTAACTCGTGTTCCATGTATTATCCCTTGCAAATTCAATAGAGAGTTAAATATCGTGGACAGATATGAGGAAAAGGCTCTATTCTCTGTGCAGATGTTCACACTTAAGTCGTACTTACCCTCCGCCATGGTGGCACGTTGGTGTAGGGCGTCCACACTGCCCCTGCTCTTACCCCTCCTCCTGCTGCTGCTACTGTTATGCACCGACAAGTCTGAGCCCTGAAGTCGAACCAAGTCCTGATGCAGAGCAGGAGGAGGCCTGTGGGCAGGGATTGCTCCACCACATTGTGGGCAGGTGGGCTTCTGGTGGTCACATGGGAGTGTCTTGGACTCTGCAGACCCTTGTATGATCTCTGCAGGTGGAGCTGCAGCAGGTACAGGCTGGGCTGGACAAAACACACAACACAGATGGAGGTGGACTTAGGTCATCAACAAGAAGATATTTATTTTGTGTCTCTCATTTTCTGAACCCACTTTATCCTCACTATGGTCACAGGGGTCATTAGGGACCTATTCCAGCTACAATGGGTGAAGGAGGGGTACACCCTGTATGAGTCTCCAGTTCATCACAGGGTTGAACGTAAGGTATAGACACACAATCACACCTATGGGAAATATAGATTAACTAATTAACATATCGGAGAAAACCCACACAGACACGGGGAGAACATTCAAACTTCACACAGAAATGTCCTGTGGTCCCACCAGTGGGTCCTTCTTGTTTTGCCAGGTGTGAATGTGAGAGTCATTGTTTGTCCATATATTTTCTACCCTGCGATGAACTGGTGACTCATACAGGGTGTACCCCGACTTCACCCATTGTAGCTGGATTAGGCCCCGAGTTTCCACTATGACCCTAGTGAGGATAAATCGGGTTGAGACAATGAAACGAAAAGTCTTTTGCAGTGGACAGGTTTTTTTGTTTGTTTAAAGCTTGTCTAATACAAAGGACAAACATGTATTGCTGAGACTCAGGAGGATATAACACATGTTTTTTTTAACCTTATACTCTTCACCACTAACTGTGGATCACATTATCAAACTAGTATGTTTTTTCCATTTCATTTTGGTCCGTGTGATGTGGGCTGCACAATAGGGTTTTCACTTACTGCTGATGAGGTCAGTGGGGATGGTATTTCCTCTGCTAATAGGGTCACCACCAGGAAGGATTTCCTGGTCTGGTTTTAAAGGTGCACTAGCTAAAAACACATCAAAAGACAGTTGTGTTAGCATGTTAGCTTGTGTATGATTTTTTCCCCCACTTATATAATTCAGTAGCTTAAAACTTTTAAAGATATGACAAATTAACTAACTACCTCTCTTCTCTCTCTCTCTCTCTCTCTCTCTCTCTCTCTCTCTCTCTCTCTCTCTCTCTCTCTATCTATATTCATATTTCACTGTTCTACATTTTTTAGAAAGTATTTGCTTCAGACAGTAAATTTGTTTAATCTTACATACTTTAACAAGATGAATCAGAAAACAAATTACTTTAGTGCTGGTTTGCTCTTGTTTTTAATATATATGATGGTGTGTTATACCACATATATGGTGGTTTATGTACATGTATACAATGGATTTGTAAATATTCCACTAGAAAGAACCTGTAAAGTGAATGGATCATAATGTGCAGACAGTGTTTTGAAGTAGATCTGAGACCAATATTCCTTTGGACTAAAACCTATTCTCTTGTTCATTCTAAGAATTTCACATTTTGACTCAATAATTATCTTGGAAACTGGAGCCAACCAGCATTTAAGACTTGAGTTTTCTTCATCAGTAACACACATGTGGTCAAATTTCATTCATTTATATTGTGTTGGCCACTTTCACAACATACATAATCCACAGGACACCGAAGTAAAGTAAACGTTGTCTTTACTGGGTACTTGGAAAAACATTACAATGTGCAGTCACTGCTTGGCACGTCACTATTCTAACGGTATTGATATGCTAGCTAAATGGTAGCTTAGATATCAATGCGCCTAATATAAAGTAGTCCCTATAATATAACTAATAGTTCCCATATCATAGCACTTTATTCCATCAACATTTTACTTGCAGACCAGTATAATTGGTGTAAAACACAGTTTGTCATCTTTTCATGGTCATCAGATATGACTCATGTGAATGTTCAGAGGCTCTATATTTACCAGGGAATCACCACCATCTTCTATAGCGTTAATTCACTAGTAAAACCCATAGTGTTGGATCAATGTAATTTTAAGGAGACACATGGATTATGTTCAATCAATGATAGATTGTACTGAAAAACTCAGTTTTTTGTCAGTTTTCTCTCTTTTTATTAGAATAACATTCAAAGGTAACCACAGCATAACGAGTAAATTATATGATCAGTAAATCAAACAAAGAAAAATACCTGATTTTCATGTGAAAAACGTAAAAGAAAGGGTAATATTATGTCTACTTTCTCTTATTTCCACTTGCCTTCAGTCATGTAGTTGTGTCCCTCTGTCCCGTCCACAGGTAAATGTTGTCCTGGTAACATCGCTGACACATGACTGTCCAGGATCTGTGTTCAACCATTCACAGCCTTCATCCTCTGGCTTCTTTGAGCTCAGGAAACCTCCAACAACACCCAACATGCCGGCCTGAGTCACCGCTCAGGAGACCATGGGCTGTATCTGTGGGTGTGTGTGTGTGTGTTTTGTTGTTGTTCTGCGACTTAAAAACACTCCCCTTCCCATCAGATTCCCAAGTGGACGCTCTAAACAGGCCGATCACAGGACGGCACAGAGGGCCCAGGCCTGGATGTGACTTTAACTTCTGCTTTTAGTCACTTAACACAACGGAGACACATACCCCATAAGTGTGTCAACTGCATATCTATGTAAGTCCTCTCACTCTCCTTCTCTACCAGTCCCTGTCATTTCTAGTGTTTAGTATGCAAATACAGGCAAGTGCATCATCTGTGTGTGACTTCCTTCACACTATATTTCAATGGAATGTTTAGATTCATACTGGTCACTACAGTGGACAGTTATTCTACAGTTGTTCTCTTGTATATTCACAGGTTTTGTTGTTTTACTTCCGTATCAGTCAGTTCATATCATTACTGTAACTGGTCTGTTCTTAATACTTGATCTGCACTAACATGTTTATGTGTAAATCAATTGCTTGTTGTTATTGGACAACTTAAACAAAACATGCATTAAACATTTTCTTTTATTCATTTATTTTTATTTATGTTAAGACGTTTTGGTTCGATATCTTTAATCTATGGTAGTCACGCCCTTCTACCTCCGGTCCATGGGTTCTTAGCTAGGAAAAAAAATAATGAATGGGAGTGAATGGAGCGAGTCAAGCTAAATTCTGATTCTGTTTGACAAGTGCTCTGAAACTCACACATGATAGTGGTTAATAAGAAATATTTGATATGGCATAGACAGACCACCTGTTTCTGATGGGAAGGAAACATGACATTAGGTTTTATGCAGGCTTAGTAAGAGACTACAATGTACACACTCGCTCAGCTGTGGTGTGGAGGGTGAGGTGTCATGGCGGCATGTTGTTTGCATCATTAGTTTCAATATGTGCCATGTTTATAGGGAGCCTAAGTGACGCGATTCTATTTCCGGTCGATTTCCGGGCAATGGGACCTAAGTGCCATAAAAAAAATGAACGTGAGTCAATGGAGGGATAAAAGTAATTTTCTGGTCCCGTTTGAAATGTGCTACGGTTTTCACATATGATGTCTGTGAATTTTAAAGATACATTTTCACATTGAGAAAGCACTCACTTTGGACAGGCATCAAAAGTTACGTTAGGTTTTATATGTGAGAGTAAGTAATGGACTACAACGTTCGTCTCACAAATATTACGTCACCACCAAGCTTCACCATTAAACTCTTTGAAAATGGCTGTGACTTTGGCAAGCTTCACCTCCTTCTTTCAGGACGAAGGCAAGAGTATCAAACGTGGAGAAAACCACTTTAAATCGGGGCATGTGGAAAGTGGCAGCTACTCTGGGGGAGAGATAGTTGGTCGAGTGAGAGCCAGCATACGGGACAAGCTCTCGTCAGCTGGGAAGCGGTAGAGGGAACATGTGGAAATGGTGTTGTGATTACACTGGGGCACAAAGCACACAGGCATTTTCAAATGAAAAATAGAAAAGGCGGTATACGGTTTTGAATAGTTTGCAGTGAAAGATTCTGCTGTGACGTCAGCTATGTGACGTCTGATATGTAGTCCAAACAGAGTCCAAATAATTACATATTTTTACACGCTAATAAATCACAAAACACGTATCAAAGAAACTCCAAACGCACATCATTGGTTATTATTTTAATTGAAGTACAGCAAATGTGTGATTCAGAGCATAAAGTAAAGTGGACCAGAAAATAATTATTTTCTCCTCATCCACTCTCATGTTACATTTTTCCAAACTTAGGCCCAGTGGACCGACCGGAAAGGGCGGAGACTTAAGCTCCCTATATGGTGGTGCTGTCGTCCTATACTAGGAACTTCTATTTCTGAACAAATTAAGATGTTATTCCCCTATAGGCATGCTCGAAGAAGATTTTAACAAAAATTATACTTAAAAACCCTCAGATATTTTGAAATCCGGGATTTTTCTAAATCCTGAGCTCATAAAATATTACTATGGTTCATTTTATTTCCATATTTTCAAGATCATATTTCAGAATAAGAGCTAGTCATTGTAATTATCAAAACACTACATTCATTATGAATAATAAAAATTCTTAGTTGAAATCGGAAGAGAATATATACACACACACACATGCAAAAATACATATGAATTTTATTACAATAAACTTCTTTTTACTGGTATAAGAATACAATATTTTACAGAGTTACAATTATCCTAAGGTCATTCTCTTTTATTAAGAGCTCAGAGTTTGGTCATTTACCATTTGACTGACATACCTCTGGATTTTCTCCTTCATTTCCTGTCGAAACTTTCTATGATCAAGGAGTATTGTCAGTGGATGATTTCTCACAATCTGTTGGGCATACCAGGAAAGTTGTCGATCGCGTGACTGTGCTTTTCTAAATATAGATGCATGCCGCCATGACACCTCCTGGAAACACTCTTGATCTAACCTCTGTGGAGTCTGTGGTGACGTCACATGCGTGCCAGACGTATAGTCCAAATTATTAACGGGTTGTACTCGCAAATGAATCAGCCATTGGTTAACAGAAGCAGCTGAAACACATCAATAATTATCATTTATCATGAGGGACAACATGTGTGTGATTCAGGGCACATGACAAATCAGGTATGATTTTAGCATTTTATTTCCCTTTGAATAACATTCATTAATTTTCTGATCTCAGACCCCATGAGCCTTTGGGAAGGGGCGGAGATTTAAGCTCCCCATAAAGCCCAAACCATCTACTATTATTCTGGGTGTTTCAGATGATCCTAAAAAATGAAATAGCTCACAATAATGTTTCCTATCATAATGTCTCAGCACCACAAAAAATGACTCCTCATTCACTGGGAAAAAAAAGAGGTTCCCATAAAGTTGTGGCTCAGTTGGTAGAGTGGGTCACCCAATGACCAAGAGGTTGGTGGTTCATGTCCCAGCTCTGGCTGTGCACACATCAAAGTGTCCTTGGGCAAGACACTGAATCCTGACTTAAGCCCTCAGTAGGACTGACCTTAAACCTTTGAAACCTACTGGTGTGTGTGTGTGTGTGTGTGAATGGGTGAATGTGAAGCTAATCTAAAGCACCATGAAGGTGGAAAAGTGCAATAGAAGTGGAGACCATTTACCATTTGGAGAGAATAAGGTTCACTCTGATAGATAATCTCCCATATTTCAAAACATTTTGGTCACCTCTCATTAAATAATATCTCATAGTAAAAGCTATTTTCTTCACTTCAACTTAACAAAGCACTGAAATAACGAATGGTTTCGGTCAGACCAGATCAGGCAGGGTGGGTTGGGTTGGGTTGGGGGGGCGGATTTAGGAACACTTAGGCTTTGATTCTATTTTTTGTTTACTTTACGTTTTCTTTTGCTTGTTTTTTGTTTTTTTTCCTCCCTCATCTGTATTCTCTTAATATGTCAATTATTCACTGTTTGTGTTTTCTATGATTAGATTGGAAAAAAAAAAAGACGGCACCATATTTCTATGAACCTTTCTGGACATATACTACATGTGGATCCTTATGAATTTATGATAATTCTGTAACAATTCTATATTGTGCCTCAATAAAAACATTTCAAACTAACATGTTTTATTTCATATTGTTCTGATATTGCATTTTAAATACACGTTTATTTGCTTCAAAGCAGGGGTGTCCAAATCCAGTTCTCGAGGGCCGGTGTCCTAAATGTTTTAGATATTTCCCTCTTCTATATGATGCACTTTAACCTTTTAACTCCTGAAACTTTAGCAGTTCCACAGTAAAAATAGTTAAAATAACAAAAAATGGCCAAAGTCTTCAATAAAATGAACAAAGATGAATAATAAACTGACAAAATAATTAGTAATATGAAGGAAGTAAGACACCAATGGAGCAAAATTAAAGAAAAAAATTAGAAAATAAAAAGTAAAATGCAGAAAAATCAACAATGAGCAACAAAATAAACAAAAAACTTTGTGTCTTACTTTCTTCATGTTACTAATTATTTTGTCAGTTTCTTATTCATTTTTGTTCATTTTATTGATGACTTTGGCCATTTTTGTTCATGTTGTTGCTTATTTTAATTAGTTTTACTGTAGAACTGCCAAAGTTTCAGGAGTTAAAGAGTTAAACTGAATCACATGGAAGAGGGAAATATCTAAAACATGTAGGACACCAGCCCCCGAGGACTGGATTTGGACACCCCTGCTTCAAAGATTAAACACATGTTGTCCAGCTGAGTGGACATTTTTCAGTGGACGTTCAACTTCATAAAAAATAGGCTCATTATAAAGATTTCAATCACATTGCTTTTTTCATACCTAAAGAGGAATAAAAAAAAAGAATAATATTGACAAATGTTCTTATAATTCATCTATCAAAGGGTTAAAACAGCTGAGGACAAAATTCAAACTCCTATCATTTATGTAAAATAACAAAAATGTCGCTTATTTACATTGTACAGAGAAGTAAAACTAAAATGACCTGTCTTTCTATGGAAGGAACAGATGTAACTTATTATTTCTATTAATTAATAAAAAATACTTTATTAATCCCAGGAGGAAAATCACACTCAGTCGCTCCATATACGACAGAAAGACAAAGAATGAACTGATGTCATGGAACATTTCTTTGGTTCTCAATCATCTTCGTGGAATGAGTCAGTGACTTAAACAGACTACAAATTAGTCTCCTGATATATGTAAGATAATAAATAAATGTTCCTGTCTTCCTGAAATGTACCATGACATCTTCGTATTAAACTCTGATATCCACATCCACCACACACCACAAAGTCATTACTTAAAGACAATCAATGCAAAAACAAACCAACAATAATTTACAATCATGTACAAGAGTCCTGATGTTTGGAATAACATTAAAATTATGTCCCTCATTTATTACTATCAAAAATCATACTAAAGCTGCTTTTATAAATAACCCCACATTTTCCTTGTTTAGTATTTCTCTTTAAAGTCTATATTTAATGTTTCATTATAAATAGTTTTATTTACTTAAGTTATTTGTTAATTTGTTAATTAAGTTGATAAAGGAAGGCATCTATATCAGTATATTAAGCTTTTGGCCTCCACTGTATTTTATTATATTTTATTTGCATTTTTACTTGCGTATGTATTTGTCATCTTTTAAAGTGTGAAATAAAATAAACTAAAGCATTTCAAAGAGGATTTTTCTAAGTTTGAATGGTTAACCTTGACCTTAAACATAGAATAACAGTGATCAACTTAGTGGATGATGATCTGCTGATACACGTCAGAGAAGTATTATCTTGTCACATTAATGTTGTCCATAATGCAGGTGGTGGTGGACACACTGGACACTTTTAAGACAGGAAATAAAAGTTAAAGGGAGTTTTTGATTGGTTTCCCTTTATTCAAATATTGCGTAATGAAATGGGTTCATTCTTTTTGAAAACCCCTGTATATATACTTCAAATATATATATATATATATATATATATATATATATATATATATATATATATATATATATATATATATATATATATATATATATATATATATATACTATTATATTAAAAC
Source organism: Siphamia tubifer (assembly GCA_020466265.1). Classification (NCBI taxonomy): domain Eukaryota; kingdom Metazoa; phylum Chordata; class Actinopteri; order Kurtiformes; family Apogonidae; genus Siphamia; species Siphamia tubifer. Next base: position 35,589,507 of record CM035788.1, read on the forward strand.
ACTCTATTCTGACACAATATTAGAACAGCAATGTGTACAATATGTACAAGACAAAATATTATAAATATGAATAAAATTATTGTATTGGGGTATTATTGTATTTTATTTTATTTCATTTTTATGGATTAGATTAGATTAGAATAGATTAACCTTTACAGATCCCACAGTGGGGAAATTCAATGGTCAAGGAAGCAACAGATCTGCATACAGATAATACAAAGGTATTATTATTATTATTATTATTATTATTATTATTATTATTATTATTATTATTATTATTATTATTATTATTATTATTATTATTATTATTATTATTATTATTATTATTATTATTATTATGTTGTTGTTGTTGTTGTTGTTGTTGTTGTTGTTGTTGTTGTTGTTGTTGTTGTTGTTGTTGTTGTTTTAATTGTGTGTTTTAATCATTAACTACAAAACTCACCTCTACAGGGCAGCACTCCTAACATAAAATAAATAAATAATATAAAATTACATTAAATTCCCTCTTTCCTGCCTTTACTGCACCTTTTAAATGTATTATAATCTGCTCGTTTACTTATTCTGTTTTTATTATCTTGTATTTTGTGCATTGTCTTTTATTCTTTGTCGTAGTGTCCTTGAGTGACCGAAAAGGTGCTTATAAATAAAAAATATTCTTATTCTTATTCTTATTCTTATTCTTATTCTTATTCTTATTCTTATTCTTATTCTTATTCTTATTCTTATTCTTATTCTTATTCTTATTCTTATTCTTATTCTTATTCTTATTCTTATTCTTATTCTTATTCTTACTTTGGTTGATTATTGCTACTTTATTCATTGTTATTTACACATTTTTTTCTATTTTTGCAATAATATAAATTATAATGTATTATTCTCTACTGTATGTGCAGTACTTTGCTAAACAATAGTGTGACATAAGAGTTACTTTCAGAACAAATCAGAACCAAACCCAGATACTTCACGACACTCAAAGTGAGATGAATGTCTTAACGTGTGACTTTTTTTTTTTGTTGTTTCCCTCAGATACAGACTTCATAAACAGAATGGACACACAGGCGACAGCATCATCATTACACCCTGATGAGAACGCTGAGCAGAGACCAGCCCTTTTTTTTTTTTTAAGGGGGGGGGGGTCTGTTGACTAAGTGCTGTCAAAAGTGCTGCGTTGAAAAACATGTTGACTCGCCCGCCTGACTGTGACTATATGGCACATCAAAGCAACACATAAGTGAAGCTGTTCAAGTTGTCGAGCGCCATGCTAACTTTCAGTCAGTAAACATGCTGTGTGCAGAAAGCGTCATCTAATGGGCTGACAGCAAATCAAAGAACGCCCTGAGAGGCAACAGCAAACCTGAAGCCAACGCCTTATCAGCTCAGACAATTACTGACATTAGTCAAAACACACAGCAGGAAACTCTGAGGCCTTTGTTCTACATTTGGTGATGATGCTTTACACAAACAGCTTCACCGACGGAGACTGTCAGTAGATGCTGGGAATATTCACCATTATTGTTGATTATTTTACAGGTTTTCATGTCATTTATTTATTAATTATTTATTTAGTTACAGGACAGTGCTTTAAACCTTACTGTCTGTCATACTGTAATTCTACTTCTTATAGAAATATGTGTCTATTTTTACAGTTGTATTACTTATTACTATAACCATTATTTATTTGTATTTGTTTTATTTTCATTTTATTTATTGGTTTTCAATCAACATATTCAGAATCATAACATTTGTCAATTATGTTTTATGAATCAAAAGTTCCCCCATACCTCCTCCCCTCCCACACACCCATTACAATGTAGGACTAGGGATTGAAGAATATCTCTATAAAACAAGATTAAATAACAATAACAACAATAATAATATGATGGAATATAATTATATTGTATATAATTATATTATACTGGCCTATACAGTGCCAGTGGAGTGTTGCTTAGGAACAACAATAACGTTCCAACTGGACTACTTTTTCTCAACATCGTCTATTTGAATAAATTCTTAATCATCTTGGTAAATAATTGTCTGTCATTTCTCAAAATAATCTATAATAACCTGTAGAATAAGCAGGATAATGTATTGCCCATGTGTGACAATGGAAAAATATTTCCCTTAGGGGCGGAACAATACTGCTTTGGGAAATATTTTTCTGATAGTCACATGTGGACAATACATTATCCCTTACTGACACGCCGACTAAGGTGGGACCACGTCCCCACGGGGCCTGGACGCAAAATCAGTGGACCATAACCAGAGGTGTTCAAAGTACTCACATTCTGTACTTAAGTAGAAGTACAGTTACTTGTGTGAAAAAATACTCTGGTAAAAGTAGAAGTACTGAGTCAACTCTTTTACTTAAGTAGAAGTAAAAAAAAAAAAAGTCTAAATTCTCAATTGTAATAAAGTGCAAAAGTAAAAATTAAAACTGTTTTATTTTTGTCATGGACGCAATAATACTTCAGAAAATAAAATCAGAAAACTTTCAAAAGTATTGAAAATAAAGCCTTTAAAAGTGAGTTACTGTGTAGATAATGTGTTTGATTGAGTCACAGTTACTCAGTTTTGTGGATATGGGCAGAAAATTTAGGAAAAATGGGGGAAGAAAAATCACAATTGAGATAAAAAAAAAAGTCATGAGATTAAAAAAAGTTCTAAATATGATATATAGATAATAGTCATATAACTATAATATATCAAGTCACAGTTTCATTTCTCCACTGATTTCGCCACTAATTTTTTTGTACTCTCACATCTGTTTAGTTTGTAAAAGTAATGAGTCTATTCTGAGGATGTAAAGAGTATAAAGTACAAATATTTAAACAAAAATATAGGGAGTAAAAGTAAAAAGTTGCCAGAAAAATAAATAATCAAGTAAAGTACAGATACCTACAAAATCTACTTAAGTACAGTAATGAAGTACTTTTATTTTATTACTTTACTCATCTGACCATAATGAACCTGATGTCCAAAACAGCGGGGGGGGGGGGGGGGGGGGGGGGTGTTCCTCAGCAGATCACACCCAGGTAATACCATTATTATCCAGTGTCTTTTCTGGCTACTTGCTGGAGAACCAATCTATCGAGACAGAATTTTAACGCAGAATTTTAACACATGTTGAATTTATTGATCATCTAAATGTTCATTAACCCTCTGATACTTGAATTATGAGAACCTTACACAAGAAGTTTTTCCTATGTGTTTTTATTTGTCTTCAGGCATGAAAAAAAAGAAATGTGATTGAAATCTTTATAATAATTTTTATGTAGTTACAAAATGTCCACTCAACTGGACAACATGTGTTTAAGCTTTGAACCAAAGAATGTAATTAAAATGTAATATCAGAACATTATGAAATAAAACATTTTAATGCTGTTTTTGTTTGATTACAGTCTAATAACAACAAGAAATTGATTTAGACATAAACATGTTAGTGCAGATCAGGTTTATTAAGAACAGATCAGTTACAGTAATAATATGAACTATAAGAGTAATCATGACGTTGACATTGGTGGGGACATAATTTGATGACTTACGTGCGAGAGACAGCAACAATAAATAATTAAATAAGAACACGGCTAAAAGAATTAAAATAATGTCTCAACAAAAACTAAGAGACATTTTAGGAATATTTTTTATTTCTCAAGCCACATTTTATTTGTTTTTTATTGGTCATCTATAACTACATTATATATTTAATTCTAATTATTATCATAAGACCGACATTTGCTTAGAATTTTGTCAGATTTTTGTCATCTGATAAAGGTTTGTTGTGATGACAATATTTAGTCACTATAAGGAGCACTGTCAATGAATGGTTTATTTTTTAGGTTCTTCATATATAAGGCGCACTGGATTATAAAGTGCATTATGTGAAGTCAAAATCATTAGATAAAAAGTCAACATCATTACATAAAAAGTCAACATCATTAGATAAAAGGTGAAAATTTGTAGATAAAAAGTGAAAACTATGAGAAAAAAAGTGAAAATTATGAGAAAAAAAGTCAAATCATGACAAAAAAATATCAAAAGTATGAGATAAAAAAAAATCTAAATTATGAGGAAAAAAAAGTCTAAATTCCCACTCACTAAGTACAACAAGAATGAATCCATATTATAAGGTGCACTGTGGTTTTTGGACCTTATAGTCCAGTCCCAAATGTCATGTAATGTCCCATTCAAAAATTGGTATGGACATGTCCACAGTGTCCATACGCAATTTTATGCCCATGATATGAAGTGACTGATGTGGAACTAAAACAATAAAACCCATGAATATACAAGAGAACAACTGTAGAAGAACTGTCCACTGGAGTGACCAGCATTACATTTTTCCTGTTGGCATTTTCACACATAATCATAAATATACAGGTAATATCCAATGAATGGTGATGTGAAGAATAAACAAAATGGTTTGAGTTGATACAAATGCAACACAAACTCAGATCTGTTTCATTTCTATCAACAATTGATAGAAATGAAACTGAATATTTCCCTCAGGAAATGTTCAATTTTCCTTCAGAGCTCTGTCTAAAGTGTCAATAAAATTCTATCTAATCTAATGTGAAATAGTAGCTACTAATAGCTACTATTTAATTTCTTTTCTAATGTTTATTTTGTATGAATGACAAACATACAAATGAAAAGTTTTGGTTAGAAGCCAAGGCTTATTATGAACCAGAAATATGAAAAAAGTTATTAACTTAACATCATCTATCTATAAATGCACTGAGACACATAAACTCAAATCAATATACAAAATACAAAACACTATTGAACTTGTAGGTATACTGAAGGGTATTTCTGAACACATACATTGAGCCTTGATGCAGTTATATATCGTCACTGGCCACTTTATAAAATACACCCAGTACAAGAAGAGTGTACTTAATAAAGTGGCCAGTACTGTATATGTATGTAACATTGATAATAATAATAATAATAATAATAATAATAATAATAAATAACAATAATAACAATAATAATAACAACAACAATAATAATAATAATAATAATAATAATAATAATAATAATAATAATAATAATAATAATAATACTAATACTAATAATAATAATAATAATAATAATAATAATAATAATAATAATAATAATAATAATAATAATAATAATAATAATAATAATAATAATAATAATAATAATAATAATAATAATAATAATGAATTTGATTTCTATAGCGCTTTTCAAGGCACCCAAAGTGCTTTACATTAGTGATCCATTATTCATTCACTCCCACATTCTCCCTCTGGTGGTGGTAAACTACAGCTGCCCTGGGGCAGACTGACAGAAGCGTGGCAGCCATTTTGCACCTACAGCCCCTCTGACCACCACTGAACATTCATATGCATTCATACACCAGTGTGAGTGACACTGGAGGCAATGAGGATGAAATGCCTTGCACAAGGAAACAATGGCCTGTCTAGGACATTGCAAGACTCGAACCGCCAATCAGGACATGGACATCCCAGTCAACCAACTGAGCCATGGCCACCCCGAACATTGCCATAATAAATAATACCATGGTAACTGTTTTTACCCAAGCAAATAAAACTTTTCCAGCATGAGGTTTATTACTGTATTTTTATCCCTTTTGTGAGTCTTAAATGGCTTTAAAGGACAAACAGTGAACGGCTTTACATGTATTTATTACAGTGTAATAACACATTTAAAATACAGACACATTTTCCTGTGTTTAAAAGCAGTGTACTGTTCAGTATCTATTATGAATGTAGCCTCTAACACTGGAAACATTATTACAAAAGTAGAGGTCTTTACTTACATAACCACTGGAATGTAAGTTACAAACAAAACATGACATAATAGTTTTAGAATTGTGAATGAAACTCAGCAAAGTGATAAAAAATATTACAAGACATTTCTATGTACAAATACAACAGAGGACCCACATCACAAAATGTTTTCCACTATTTAGACAGAGGTCACCAAAAAACATCACATGGCTGTACACCTTTACACATCCTTTGCGCTGCACATCACAATAAACACACAAAACATTTATTACAGACATGATATTATTTCACATGAGCAATAAATTACCTGCGTTGGCCTTGCAACATACATACATTTATTCAAAAGACTGGTCTGATCTATGCACGGTGTCCCTAAAAACTGTCTTAACAGGTTAAAATAAAATTATTATCAAGGCCTAAAAAGTGTTAACATATTAAAAGTGTGAAATTTTATACACAAATGTCATAATTGTTGATCATTTAATCATCTATTTGGTATGTTTTATGTAAAAAAAAAAAAAAAAAAAGTATAAGAAACTTGAAAGGTCAATATAAAAAGCAGACATGACGTAGTCTTTCACCTCATGGGATTAAAGGCTGAAGTCCAGGTGAAGTGACATTTTGTAAAGTGACACAAAACAAAGCCGTTATTTTTTCATAAACACATAAACCTGGTAAAACAGAGGGGTCAAACTCAGATCAGGGCCACATTCAGCCCAATATGATCTCAACTGGGTCAGACCAGTAAAATAATAACAAGGTCAAAAAGGTCAAATTACACTATGAGAACACATTTTCTTTAAAAATGTCAATAAAATAAACTTGTTTCTTTTAGCCACAGTTTATGTTTGACACATGTGCATTACAACGTACAGATCATAGTGGATCTACAAAGACACAAAACGTTTCACAACAGACAGAATATTGTTCAAATTGTATTTCATCTATTTATTCAAGGTATTAATATTTTTTGTGAAATGATAGTTACTTTAATAAGGAAGTTACGTTTATGTGTCTGCTTGTTTGTTTGGCTTTTAGCAAGATAACTCAAAAAGTTATGGATGGATTTGGCTGAAATTTTCACATATTCGCACAAGGAACAAATGATTACATTTTGGTGGTGGTCAGTGGAGGTTTATGGGGGTCAGGGCAGAATACTGATGACAGAAGTGAAAGGGAGGGTGGGGGATGATCCGCCTTGGTGGAGTCTGCGCTCTCTGAGGCTGACGCAAAACTGGCATCTCGTCTTAACCTTTTATTCTGCATTTACACAAGGGTTGTCATTAATAAATCTCTGCGTATACAGGAACACAAGAGTGTGTGGAATTGGATTGGATACTTGTCAACGTGCATGTGTAATAATAATATTTTTGTGTTTTCAACCATAACACTGGATGGTTTCCAATATTTCCGTTTTCAACCTGTCAAAATTCAATTCTCATATAAACTAAAGGCAGTTCCGATAAAATATTTTGTTGCTTTTAGCCGCACTCATCCTGGTGTAAACATCCCGAGTGCTTTTCTAGTTACTCCACCAAGGAACGACAAAGTTAAGTTTTGACCTGTATTTATTTACAGGTGTATTCTGTAATAATAATAATACATAAATACATATCTGTGCAGGGTACAGATATGTATTTATCTGTCTCCTGTTAGACAGATAAATCAAAAAGTTATGGACAAATTTGGCTGAGTTTTTCAGGAAATATTGATACTGACACAAGGAACAAATGATTATATTTCGGTGGTGATCAGTGGGGTGGGGGGGTGGGGTCAGGGTGGACTAGCATTTGGGAGTGAAAGTGAAGCTGAGCACTCATTTGGTTATGTTAGGGGGGGGTGCACTATCTGACAACTTTACTAGTTTGTTAATTTAAACATTTTCATATAATTTAGCTTTTCACACTAAATAATATATATTTTCAGAGCTGTGATTATTTATGTTATTATGTTAGTATTTTTCTGGTCTGACCGACTGGAGATAGAATTGGTCTGTTTGTGGAACCTTAATTAAAATGATTTTAAAAACAATGATTGTTAATATTGTCAGTGTAATTTTTGGACTTCATAAATTCATCCCACAGGACATATTAAACCCTTTGGCGGGCCGGATTTGGCCCACAGACCACATGTTTGAACCCTGTGTGGTTATGAATTAAACATCTGAATTGAATGTTACCGTACATTTGATATGCGTTCTTTTTTTTGGGTGCATATTTCAACACAGAAAAATCAAATTAACCTAATTGTAAATGTGTAAATGTTGCTCTACATGCCTGAATATTCACCATTTATTTAACTCTTCTATACAAATGTCATTCAAGGTCGAAAAATTCCTCATCGTTTTCAGTTTCCTTTTGTTGCAGTTTTCTGTTTGACATCAGTAGTTCTTGGTCGTTCAGATTCAGGGCTTTGTTTTGCAGGAGGTGAAACCTGAAAGAAGTGAAAAACAAAGAAGTTTCTGTTATTTTTGATGTGGTTTGACATCAGCTGTTTGAACAATCCTCTGAACTCATATCACTGGATCTCACTGGTGGCCTGGACCATCTGCTGCTCTGTCCTCCTGTGTTTGACTGCAGTTTCTGCCTAAACATCCTTTCTTGAATCCAGGCAGTGACGTGTCAGCCAGCGCCGTCTACAGACAACAGAAGAACGAAACCCTGAACTCAACCACATCATGTGACAGCTCGCTAAAAGGTGCACAGACGACGCCTCACCTGTAAGCTGGTGTTAAGTGTGGTCCCAAAAGTAAGATTGGAGGACACGGTTTTCATCAGTGACGGGCTTCTGCAGAATTATGCAAACATCACAATCTATATGTAATTCAACTGTTCAGGAGCTTCTATAAGTTCTATAAACACAGCACTACTATAAGACCAGACTGATTACAACAAGAAATATGAGTGGAATGTTTATGAAATCTTCTTAAATAGTTCCCTTTACTCACTACTTTTATATGTAGAAATAATTGACTGATATTTTACAACTAAGAGCCATTTGTGCACAGTATGTACATATACACATGTATGTATATATATATATATATATATATATATATATATATATATATATTGAGATAATTCTTATATTCTATGGTGAGTTTTATTGCTTAATGTTTATTTATAGTGATTGACATTTTTTTTATTGCCTTTATGATGCTTTTATTTTAATACTTTCATCTTGAGTAGGATTAACGACTACGTAGTAGGTGTAACCAAAAGTATTTTTCCCTTGGGTTCAAAAAAGTAATTCTGATTCTGATAACGCAGCAGTGAGCCTTTTCTAACCCACATTGTCGTGCACAACTGGCTGTATAATGCATATATAATTGATCATTATATTTATTTTTCTTGAAGATCAGCAGCTATAATTGTCTGACTATATTATTATTTTATTGGTTTTATTTATTTATATATTAGATAAGGAAAAATGTTTTTTTTTACTTACATTTATCTTTTGTATATTCTGGTTTTGTTATTATGGTAGTAGTTCTATTAATTTTCCTTCATTGTTTGTCATGTTCTGGCTGTAAAGACTTGAAAACCACCTCTAGGTGAATAAGAATTCAGATTCCTCTCATTTTCTATGAAGGAAAATGGATGAATGAGAAAATTAACTAAATAAAATCAGAAAATCAGATAATTATCTTAATCATCTTCTTCCTTTAACATTCACACAATACCAAAAACCTAGCTTTCATTGCTTCTTTCATTTCTGGACAGAAATAATGATTTTGACATTTATTATTATGATTCTACATTTACTCGTGTTACCAAGCCATTACATATGGTTACATCTGTTTGTTTTATGTATCAGTACATTTTAACTGTGTTACTTAAAATAGTCTTTTGTCTGGTGAACTGGACATAAATAAATACTTAGTTAAGATTCTTTGTTTATTTTTTTTAATCCTAAATTTAAAATCTATGTAAAAAGATAGTATTCATTTGATGAAAGCTAGATAAAATTTGAATGAAACTTGTATTTATAGAAGTTAAACTGCATAGATTCTGCTATGATATTCAATCCAGTACCTGCATCTAATGACAGATAATGTGTTTCTCTGTTGAAATATTTTTTCTTGAGTACTTTTTGTGAAGAAAATAGTATCAGCCTTCAATCTCAAGTGTCATTAAATGTCGAATCTCAGTCCACCTCCTATGATCAACGCCAGGTTTTTCCATCTACTGTACCCTGTGATCTTCTGTGATCTCCTCCTCTGGTATTCCACCTCGTCCACCGTCCACACGGCGCCTTTCACATTCTCCACACGCACAAAGCACTTGTGCAAACTCAGGTTATGGCGAACAGCGTTCTTTATGCAGAGGAAATCAGAGTGAAAGGAATATTACTGGATACACGCTGCATAAATCAAATAGGACACACAAAGGGATCACAGAGATAATTATCTGCGGGGGGTGATGATACCTTCCAAGTGGCGGCGTTACGCCTGAAATAAGCGAACGTCCGTGTGAACCAGTTGTATATCTCATTGAGTGTTAGTTGCATGTCTGATGCTTCCATAATAGCCTTTAGACACAAAGCAAACACACACTAGCATCGTATAACATCAAATTACAGGTTTCATTTTAAAGGTGGAAAAGCTATTTACTCCCATGTCTGTCACAGTCATGTTTGTAATTATTCTGAAGACTATAAATAAACCTAATGACTTTTAAAAATAAAATAAAATCCAGTAATTGTCTGGCTTACATGTATATAGTTAATGCATATAAATATAGCATTAGAATTTATGAACAAGCTTATTTAGAATTATTTAAAGTTTATCCTGATTTTTGTTCTTGGACTTGAATGACAATAAAACTTCCTTGAATCCTTGTATTTTCCCAACACACTGCCAAACCTTAGCAAGTGTATTTTTCTAATTTCTCATTAAAATATCTCATCACACATAAAATAAAACACAATCACCTAATGAGTAACTCTTCAGTGAGATATAAGAACTTTTAGACAATAGATCATGAAAATTTTATTTCAAGAAATCTTACCAATATCATTTTTACTTGTTCAATTGGCCTTTTTTGTTGTTGCTTGAATTAAGAAAAATAAATAAATAAAAATGATCTTGGTAAGATTTGTTCTGCTTGTGCCTTGTTCTGTATTATGACCGAAAAAAAAAAAAAATAAAAAATCTAATCTACATCTAAAATAGGATTTTCACGCTTTAATAAGTCCTTACACCTCATTGAAAAGTTACTTTTTATGTAATTATGTCCTATTTTAAGTGCGATGAGATATTTTGACTAGAAATGAAAAAATACACTTTTTTTCAGTGTAAAATATTGCAAATTTTATAATTAATCTGCTATGGACTGAAAAAATGTAATAAAAGAGTATTATTTTTGTTATTTTAACAAATATTATAGATCTCTTGACATCAGTACTGACATATAGTACTGTGCAAGTGGCTTAGAATAATGTCCAGAAGAGGAGAAAATGTTATAATTAATGTCTTAGGATAATATTTGATTTCTATTATATTTGAGGAGGTAGTATTATATAATAATACTCAAGAGTGCTGTATTATTCCAGCAATATACCTGTCGTATCAGCGTTGCATAGGTGAAAGGTGGTCTGATATCAGTGTTCTTGTAAAGCTCATATTCATTTTCTGTGATGAAAAGAAGAAAAGAAAATCAAATATAAAACTGTGAACATTTAAGCAGCTGAAAGTCCTGGTGTAAAATAACACAATCAGAGTTGTGACAGCAGTTCTCTTACCTGAGGACAGAGGGTAGACCAAGTGGTGATGACGGCGTCTCACAGCACCAGCACATGACGTATGAGTTGCTGGTTCTTCCTCGCAGCCCTGAGCCAGAGCACTGCCACACCCCAGAGGTTGGGGGGACATCTGGGGTGAATCTGACGGACTCACTGAAGCAAAGTTGGGGGTGCTGGAGACGGAGCTGAGCTAAGGTCGACACCGGGAGATGACTAAGGTTAACAAAGGAATTTGTGGAGTGAGAAGACTGACAGAGAAACAAATCACAGAAGGAGATCTTTAACAGAGCGGAACAGAATGATTTGACGCGGCTCTTCAGAGGTGATTCTACTAATATCGCCAAAAGAAGGAAGCCAATTATTGTTAATTAGAGGGTGAAATTGTTTGGTGAGTGTTGTGATTATGGTGCAATATTTGCAAGATTAACAAGTGATTAGCTTCTGTTAGCAGAGCGTATCTGCAGTCTGGAAAAAACAATGACAGCCATCTGGTACCAACAACTGTGTTTGAAAGAACTAAGGATGCACCTGGTGGTCTCCATAGACCAGGTTCCTGCAGGGTTCTACAAGTTCAATTTAAGACCTTTTTAAGACTACAAAAAACAGAACTGAAGGCCCATTTCACACCCTATTTCACTGCCATATTGGCAAAAGTGTACTCCTAGAATTTAGGAAAATATATTTATTTACTTCCTCACCTTGACAGACATCCCCAGTTCCAAAAAGGGAGATACTTATCGACCCTTCTAACCCCCCACCCCATTTCTGAACAACCCCCCTTTCCGAACTACTGAATGAAAATGAAGTAAGTAATTAGTAATTCATTATTTAAAAATTGCTAGAAAATTAATTAGGGTGATATAAATGAAATATACGAGGTGTGTTTTGTGTGCCCAGACCAGGGCTATAAATTAAAGGCCTATTGGAGTCCAGAGGTCACATGACCCACACACTATTGAACAAAAACTTGTAAATTGAGTAAGCATAAGCAAGAAAATTAATACTTATTAATTATTCATTCATTCATGTATTTGTTTGTACATTTGAGATGAATTGATTTAATGGAGAAAAGGTCAATTTATTTTGTGACGGTCCCTAAACTCCCCGACAGCAAGGAAGTCTGTGTCCGCTCCTGAAGCCTCTCCAGTCGGGTAAGGCTGAGCGGACAGCCGCTGATGAACACTTGCAGTGTTAAAAAAAAACTCCCTCGCATAGGCCAAAATTCTGAATATTTTATCTGACTAGCGGGCATCAGTGAGCCACTATCGATATCAGGGAGACTCGGGATGTCTGCCTTGATTTTCCCAATTCCAAGTCACTTCTCACTGTGGGTTTTAAAGGTAGCAATAATTGGTTGTTCATTTCAATCTAAATTGTCAGGTTGGAACAGGGTGGAAATGAGTAGACTAACATAGAGTAACTTTCTTTGCAGATGGGACATTTATGGCAGTTTATGACAACATAATTTAAGCCCTAGCATATCAAATTAAACACTTTTAGAGATTTTGTGAAGGTATTAATGCAGATTTGTACATGTTCTAATACTTTTTAACCACACACAGAGGGAAAAAATGGTGCATAATGGTAAAACTTTTCAAGAAAAGCTCTTTTGATCTGGTCTGGTGTATTTCTCTGAACTGATTCAAATGCATCTGACCGTCATCTTCTGCAGGTGTGTCACCACAACTATGTATTTAGTTTTTTTGACTGAATGCTTCCTTATTTTGTGCCACTCATCCGACTGTAAATGTTTGACAGGTCATAGTGCTAAACTCCAACTACAGCCTTGGCAGTATCATCATCAGCACATACCAACACTCCCTGCTGCAGTCACATAGGTGATATTTTTATTCTTCTTCTTCATTTTCTGAGTAGTTTTGCTTATGTGGCTCAAACACGCTTCAGCTCATGCCTCATTTGCTTTGTCTCTGTGGTCCAAACGACTATTGCTGAACACAATATACCTGTAGGCTGCGTGGGTCAGCAGTTGTATCAGGTTGTGGCGACTGTAGATTCCAGTGTGAAGTCAGCGTCTGAGCTTCTAAAGATGGCAAATGCAGGTGAGCCATCATCGCTCGCAGACGCTCCCGTTCTTTGCAGAGCTGTTAAAGCAGATGAAAAGAGTGGGTCAATCGTAGAAATTGAAAGCTGTGAACTGCAAATATTTTTTGCAAAGTGTGATACCAAAAAAGGAGACTGTGTTGCCTGACGTCTGCATTAATATTATTTCTCAAATGTAATTGTGCTAACTTTTTTAATGTCTTTACTGGACATTGTCCTACCTGAAGCTCCAGTTGCTGCACCACCTGCTTTTGGACTCTGCACTGGGCTGTACTTCTGTCATCCAGAGTGTGTTCAGTGTCGATATGTCTGAAAAACATGTACATAAATACTTCACTCCTGAACTGTTCATCATTGAGGGCGATCTGTACACGGAGAGCAAACTCGAACCCTAACAATTTACAATCATGTCCAGGGACCCTGACATTGGGGATAATTGGAATAAATCATTAATATGATGTTCCCCCTAAAAGTCATACTAAAGCTGCTTTTATAAATAATGCCACATTTTATTATTATTATTATTGAAATTTTTATTTTGAATATGTAAATTAAAAGACAAAAGAAAAGATAATATATTTTCCTATCTATTAAGTTTCCTTCTGAACTATTTCTATTTAATTCATGTCCATGTGTCATTCTAAGTAAAGTAAAGGTCAATTCTTTTTTTTTGTATTTGTGTTTTGATTGTGTTGTTTTATTTACTTAATTTAAGTTATTATTTTGTTTATATTATTTATTTGACGTGTTAATTAAATTGATGAAGAGAGGATCTATATAAGTATATTCATCTTTTGGCCTCCCTTGCACTGTTATATTTTATTTGTATTTGTCTCTGCAGCTGTCGATGCATTCATGAATCTTCCACTCAATCATACTTTTTAGTTAATTTCTGATGTTGCTATAGTCACCAAACACTTTGACAACAACTTTCATTTAGTTAATGAGATGGAAATTTACTATTACCATTTGTGATCCCAAATATTTCTGATTGTCTTAACCAATAAATGGGAAATTATTTCACTTAAAGGATTTCTCTTCTCGTAGTGATTGAAAATTCCACAACACTAATCTCCAAAAGTGTTAATAAATGAGATTTGTCAACACTTTTTGCATTTCTTTTTCTTCAACACTGGCTCTGTGACACTTACTTTTCAAGATAACACATGGTTATTTTTACTTTAGTGGAAAAATACCTCATGCGCATTAACTGGACCAAAGCATTGGGACCTGTTGAATTCAGGCATTTAACAGTAAAATAAAGGGCTGGGAAATACATTATTACAACTTTATGTTGTGAAAAACATCGCTGTGATACATATTTTGTTGCATTTTAATTATCCATTGTTTTCTGCGCAAATTGGTTCAGTTTGCTTTTACTTCATTTTTTACTCAGTGTTTTTCAATCCTAATAATTGTTTTACACATTCAACCTCTATGTTGTACCTGACAATATAGAAATAAAAAAAGAAAAAGAAACGTCTTTTTACCTCAAAAAACACTGATTTGAAATGTATTGTGAAAATTATTGACAACTGACATGAACATTTTTTATGATGATATTTCCATTTAATGAGGATTCCTAAACTATAGTTGTGTTGTCATATAATATAATATAATATAATATAATATAATATAATATAATATAATATAATATAATATAATATAATATAATATAATATAATATAATATAATATAATATAATATAATATAATATAATATAATATAATATAATATAATATATGTAAAACAACAGAATCAAAATTAGATTAAATACTAAAATGTAAATCGAGATGTAACCTACTTGATAAACTGGCTGAAGTTTTCACAGACTGAGTCACATCCAGGCCAGTTACACAAACCATGACTGTAGAGGAGGTGCGCGGTGTCTCGATCAACTTTAACAACACTAGACAAGGATGTGTAGAAGAGGAAATGTTCTGTCATCATTAAAAACCCACAGTATCACAGACAAAACAGGAGCAAAACAGCAATAAACTAGATATAAGAGAATTATCTTTTTTAGGCAGAAAGAAGTGACACCAAGAGGTGAAGGGGAGCTCTGAAAAATAAATGGAAACCTGTTTACTTTTGATTTTGGGACATGTAGTCACATAAACTTTTGCTGTTCTTTTTCTTTTTCACTTCAGGTGGTGAAGCACAAAGCAAAACAACAAAACAAAACATATCTGTCCCGAGGGGAATTAAAATGAAGTGTCTGCAAAAACACAAACCTACTCATCTGAGATTAAAAACAAAAGTTTACACATGACACCTCTTTGATGTGCACAACCAAGGCAGCGTAATCTGACTTCTCCAAATGTGTTTATGACGTGAATTGACAGATAATACCTTTCTGCTTTGCCAGGAGACGCAGACCGTTGGTCACTGCTCTGTTTCCCTGTGGCTTTTGGTGGCACCATGTTGACCGCAGCAGAGTTTCTACAACCCTTTATTGTAGCTTTGTCTTCAGTTATTCCATTTATGAGCTCTTTCCATATCTGCTGAATCTCTGCGGGGCTAAATCCAGCTAAAAATGACAGAAATAAGAGGGTATTATGTAAGTACAGATATTTAAATATACTGTTTATCCCTTAAAGACCCACAACTATTTTTATCACAACTTTCAGTGGGGTTTTTTTTGTCTTTCCCAAGTGGGTTATCGCCATTTATTGTAATATTATCTTCCACATTTTGCATGTTTCCCATGTAAATTATGTAAATTATATGTTTCCACATTCACTATGGGTCCATCATGACCATGAAAAGATGCTAAACTGTACTTCACACTGATTATTTACATATGTATTGATAGGATTAATGGGTGAAAAGGTATAAAACCTTTTAGATCAGTAGATGCTTTTCATCTGCAGGGTATGTTTGGGTCTTCATGGGTTAAATGACAATTCAAGTAAACCTGACGCATGGAGTTTTGTCGCTTTTTAGGAACATTTAGGGAACATGTGTGGCACAGTTTCCTGAATTTCACTACTGCGAAAGCTGGAGTGGTGTTTACACTAACACTGGCTGTTTACACGAGTACAATTTCATTTATTCGCTGTACACTGGAGCTGAAACGATTAATCAAGTAGAAAAAACAGAACAGTTTTCTGAATCAAAGGCCCTGTTTCCTTAATTTTACTGCCACTAAAAATGTGTTTGCTGTTGTGTTCACACAGATGCTTATTCTGATGCAATGAACTCCGGTCCTGCAGGGCAAAAACTGAGAGACTAAGACTTCTTTCCCCAGGCCATCAGGACATTGATCTCCTTACTCACCACATAAGGCCCCCACCCCCCCACTCATCTACCCCAACCATCACCACTCAGTATATAGTAATATGCATATCCATGTACATATTTATATTACCTCCCTATATTTTTATCCATATTTTTCTCTATATTCTTATTTATATTTTACTTATTCTAGTCTTTCTTATCTTGTATATTTTTGTATATTGTTATAGTTGTATATTTGTATAGTCATATTTTGCATTTTTGCAAGGTCTGAAGAGATTTTTGCTTCCATTTCACTGTGGATGCTCATCCACACGTGACAAATAAAGAATTCTGATTCTGATGCACATGACCCTAGGATTAACTTCTACATACCTGAAGAGCAAACAAAGGAAAAGCAAAACTTCTTTGATCTTTTCACCACTAAATATCACAAATTAATTTATAACAACACATACATTTAACAAATAAAGCACATAAACACTTAACAAACCACAAATCTAATGAGTTCTATTTTTATGCCCTTATTGTATAATGCACAAATTAGATTAGGTTATAAAATGTTACTGTCTATTACAATTTTTTAAAAGTAATAATTCATCTTTGGCCTTCTAGTAGGAATATAAATACACACGAATATGCAATAAATAATATAAACATATAAAGAGCATAGATCATCTTAAAAACATATGGAGCATTAAAAGACATCATGAAATAAATTCAAATAGCATAATTAAATGAAATGAGGAGCGACCTGGTGAGAGGTTAGGTGAGGACAGCACTGGTCTCTGCACCTGAAGGAGCTGTTGATGCTGCTGGAGCTGCAGAAGCTGTTGATACACAAACTGCTGCGCAGAAGGCTGGAGGGCAGAGAAACAAAACATGACATTTCACAAAACTATCTGATAATACCCATGATATCTTGCTCTCACTTTGACTTGAATCTGGGTGTTTTCACTAAGTGTAGACGACTACATAGACGGCTACAGAACCTATCCAGTATTTTTTTGCAAAATAAAAATGTTTCACTTTACATCAGCATACATTTATTATGAAAATGTCTTACAAAATTGATCTGTTTACAGGGTACACATGAAAATACGGTTTAGGTTATTGTAAAAAAAAAAAACTAATATTACACAAGCGCTCAGGTCTTCCCAGTGTATAAATTGAATATATATCTGTAATACTGAGTCATTTAACAGGTCTTAATTTTATTCACATCCAAAAACCATTTAACTCCTGATACTTAAGGTATTCCACATTAAAAAATAAATAAGATAAAATAAGCAACAAAATGAACAAAAACTCCCAAAGTGATCAATAAAATGAACAAAAATTTATATTAAACTAACAAAATATGAACAAAGTAAGACACTAACAGAACATAACTGAAGAAAAATTTCAAAACAAAAACAAAGCATAGAAAAAATAAACAAAAATAAGCAACAACATCAACAGAAACTAATAAATATTCACAAAATAACTAATAACATAAAAAAATGCCCCCCCCCCAAAAAAAAAACCCAACAAAAAACAAAATTAAGTAAAAAAAAATAAATAAAATAAAAGGAATACATTAACAGAGTTGTAATTTTGTTCCAGTAGTTTTAGTTTGGGCTTTTCCTTTTTCTAAATCAGTTGCTGTTCGACACCTGTACATCAGTTCCATGAACGAAATGCTCAGTAAAATAACACAAAAAATTATGAATTATTCAGAATTTTTAAACTAAACCATTCATTCAGAACGCGTCAGCACTGACGCCTCAGGGGTCAAAGGGTTAACTCAACACCCATCTTCAAATCTAACCCAGAGAAAACCCACGCAGACACGTGCAGAACATGCAAACTCCACACAGAAAGGTCCCACCCACTGGTGTTGGAATCGAACCCAGGACCTTCTTACTGTGAGGCACAACTGTTAAACACTGCATCACCATATTGCCCTCAAATCTAACATTTCAACCACAAATCTTATTCTCAAATACCAGAAAGCAGCAACAAAGCATGATGTTTTGGAGCATCTGTGACTATTCTCCACCGATACTGTTCAATATGTCACTTACAGTACAAACATGCCACATTTCTGCTGATACTGCAGTGGCTTGCTTAGAAATCCCAACAAAATAAACACAATATTAGAGTAAAACCAGTCAAACTAATTAGAGGTAAGAACAGACATAAAAACCTACTTACTTCTTTTATTTTCTTTCCAGGATATTGTTTAAGCAGTTGCAGGTGGATCTGTTGTTGCTGCTTCTTATAAAACTCTTTTAGATGTTGCTGGAAAAACAGAGATTGACAGTTAATGTCATAGCTCCAGACATATGAATAATTCTGCTTGGAATAGTAGCCTAATAATACACAGATGTGATAAAACTACAGCAAACAAAACAACAAACAAACACAACCAAAAATGTCAGTTATGTGGTTAAAATATGTCAACAGCAACACCTCATTATGAAGCAGTTTTCTGTCTCTTCCTGTTTGTATTTAGGTAAAATGAGACTGTATTTTGTTATTTAAAAATACAACAAAAAACAGCTGCTTCATAATTATGATTTTATGAAAACGATTTTCCATGAAACACCAAAATGATCATATTCTAATTGTGCAATTCTCTATTCTTAGTTTAATTACTTGTTAATTACTATGTTGTCATCAAAATATTTTTATTTCTAGCATTAGGTTTCTAGTGTGTAGATTTTGAAAAGTCATCGTGTCAATATTTCATGTTCTTATGCTATGCATTTCAGTAATTTATTAAATGTTTTAGATATAAGATAGGATTAAGAGTACTTTATTATCAATTCATGTGATACAAAAAAGTTTGAACAAAAGAGTATTTCCAAAAAACAGTTTCCTATAAGTATATCCAGTATTTACACAATTTATAAATTATATTTATAATTAACTAAAGTTACATTTGTATTGGTACAAATGTAAAAACTGGGCTAAAATAAGCAGTGCAAAACCTAAAGCTTTTATTTCTGTATTTGAAACAATATGCCGCTTCAACTTAGTTTTAAAAAATACTTTTAAAAAAAAACATCATTGGTTAGTACAGTAGCATAGCTTGCTATATTCACTTTACATTAACTATGATTCCAAGTAATTAACATAATAATTGTAAGAGTTTACATAACAATTACAAGTGCCATTTATGTACATTTACCATTAAGAGGTATTTTTAATTCTATTAGTTCAGACTGAGGTATGTTTACTGTCAAGGTTACTCCAAGCCAGTGCTATTTTAATTCTCTTAAATGAGTGCTATTTTAATTTTTTTCAAAAAATGTAATTCTACATTTGAAAACATTTTCCCTGTTGTCTAGATAAATCATAAATGCTATAGCTGAGTCTGAATTCTTCATAAATTCTTCAACCCTATTTCTGAGTAAGGACACCATAAATGTTTCGTCTTGAGCACTGGCCCTTTACATGCAAATAACCCAAACATCCAAAAACACAGTAAACTTCTTTATGTATGAAAATAATCATGATTGAATTTGAAAAAAATATTAAATCACTAGAGTTTACCTTTAACAACAAAAGCACTAACACTCTTTAAAATATACAGAATTTACTCTGAAGTATGTAATTAATGTGTAAGGAGTTGCCTTTTGTTGTTTGTGTATGTAAGACTTTGCATAATTTTAATTTGTTTGAAAAAAAAATATTTTTGACATCTTGGTGTTAAAATGTCTTGATGCCAAATATCCACATATTACCAATAAAGTTGAAGGGAGTAAGGGACTGTAGTAGAAATCCACATTTTTACCTCAATGCACAGTTTAGCAACATCTTGGGTATTTAAACCTTATGAACCGTTAGGGTACCCAAATACATAAATAAATGTACCAAAGGCTAATAAAACTGGGTTTAGCAAAATATGACACTTAACAATAACATAACATCTTGCACTAATGAACATAATGCTACATTAATCTCCCAACAGAGCTAGCATTACTTCAGCGCCATTTTTAAGAGAAAGCGGATATCAAACGCTGCTGTCAAAAACATGCTTCCCTTTTTTGCTTCGATACTCAATATTTGTACTACCGAAAGGAGCTTCTTTAAGTCCAATGAACACCTTCGAAAGAAAGTAAGAGTTTCAAACTTTTGTCATGTTAGCATTATACAATATAGTTAGCTTAGTTACAGAAAAACAGAGCTAACTCTAGCTAATGCTGCCTTCAGGGGATCGGGGGATTATGTAAAATACTACAAGCGAACTTCATGTCGTATTTTCACCAGAAGTGGGAGGAATTTGTTGGTACACGAGATGTAAATAACCTTTGAACTTTTCAAAGGTAGTGAGCAAGCGGGTTAATCGCCAATGATAAACATTGCTTTTATTACTGTGTCTGTGTTGTGTCAGCTATTTATTTACGGTAACAATAGCGCTTGAACGCAACACTGATTATTTCGAATGCACAATGGACTCTTTGCACAGCTCCACTACTTCCTGAAGTTAACGTGGCTCCTTTGTTTCCTGTATTACATTATTGGACAAACTGATTAATCCAGGTGTGTCTGACCTCAGTCAATAATCAAACACACCTGGATTAATCCGTTTGTCCAGTAACGTAAAACAAGAAACAAAGGAGCCGCATTAACTTCAGGAAGTAGTAGAGTTGTGCAAAGTGCCATTTGGAAACTTTATTCTTCCTGATATCACCTGAAGGCAGCACCCCCTACCTCAGTGGTTCCAACCTTTTCTGGCTCGTGACCTTTTAATCTACTGTTTATGCTCGTGATCCAATATTAGCATAATAGATTTCTAGTGACCCAAGACATTCAAAACGGATTTATTTATTGCAAATTTTTATATTTGTTTAAATCCTGTAATAGTTTGTTATACTATGGTGCAAATTAAAGTTAATTTTTATATGATATTTAAGCTACATATAAGGTAGATTATTATAAATGAAAGTTAATTTTACATAATATTTAGGCTACATATAAGGTATATTGTTATAAACAGAGACAACAAAAGTCAGGTGTAGATACTGTAGAGTGTTAGAATTTTATTTTCCATGGTCAGGGTATGTACAATCAATCCAGGTTGTATTTCCAACACTGAAAATTAATACTGAACAAACCATAATTTAAACTGTGAATTATGAAAACACTGAAACTGGCCACAATGAACATTTGACCAAACAGTAACACAGTGCTTTGTCATGTCTGTTATGGACTGTGATTGTCTCTCTCAAATTACCATGTATTTTTGTACTAAGAATGTTGTTGTTGTTTTTTTTACTAGACATTTTTAGGCAACCCCATTTGAATTCCAGGTGGCCCCAAGGTTGGAAAACACTGCCCTATTTGCTTGCCATGGCTCAGAACATCAGAAAAAAAATCTACTTAGTAGCTTTTTTTTAGACAAAGCTACAGTTATATTGCAGTTCCTGATAATTATAATAATAGTGTCTGATATTTCTTCTGTTTCAGTGTATTCCTTCATTACCTGTTGTAGAAGGAGGGCTTGTTTCTGGTGGATCAGAGCCTGCAGCTGGTTTGGGGAAAGAAGCTGCTGCATCTGTTGAGGAGCCATCATTGCCAGGAAAACCTTCAACATTGATTATGGATAATATGGTTCAGTATAAAGTTCAGATGATAGGATAAAGAAGAGGACAGAAGGCAAGTGTCAGGTGTTAAACAGTAATAAGCATTGAATGTGGATCTTTTCAGTCCAATTACAAAACAGTGCTGTCAACCCTTTGTGAACATCATCATGCTAGATTGTGTCATTGACCCTAAATGAGATGGGAGATAGGCAGTCCAGTTAATTAGCAACACAATTACATGCTTGTTGTGACTCCTAATAGAAGTGTATGGGTATTAATAAAGGCAAACACTCACAGAATAATAACTGATCTGCACTTTTTCACACCGAGTAGCAAATAACAGGGTGATTATCAGCCTTTGTATTTAAGCACTGACAACAGCAATTTCCATTAAGAAAAAAATACACCAACAAATTCAAAATACAATACTCTGTATACAGCGATCTACTAATTTATTAAGCTGCAATCTGTCTACAACTGTTTGGTAAAATATTAAACACATAATTTTTGTTTCTACTTTCATCACCCAAACCAGAATCAAATTGGTAAACATTCAGGAGTAGTAGTAATCAATGAAATTTAAAGACATGTTTGTGTTTTATATGTTTACAAAAAAAATAACATTCATTTTGGAGAATTTGTCTTCACCTTCAGCTCTCGGGAATTGATTTTTTTTCTGTCTATTTCCTGGCAATAAGTGATTCATTAGAAAATATCCATAACTATTTGATTAGGAATGTAATGATTAGTTACAACCCTAGTTGTATTCTTTTTTAATGCAGGAAGACACTGACAGATATCTAGCTGCATTATTACCCTTCAAAAATAACTTGGTAAATGTTTGTGACATGACATGGATGCAGAAATTAAAAACAGAGACATTATATAAAGAAGATCCTCTCTCTTTTATTAAGTAAAAAATCAAGAGTCTTAACTGGGTGCATGTAGTCATCATTTGTAATACTTCCTAGACCTTGCAGGTTGAAAAAGTTTCATATTACAGGTTATTATTTTTCTGAAGGCTGGAATCACACTGCGTTAGGATATTGTCACTGAATACAGTCATTACAGTGACTGAAAAATACCCCCCGAAAAGCAACACGCTTTACAATTGTAACCAACAAAGCTGCCATTCTTGTGGAAGATCTTATTTATTTCTGCACATTTTATAAGTAAAATAAAAGAACAAAACAATGTAAAAGAGAGTGCAGAGGAATAAGGAAAGAATGTTATTGTCTTGGTTGTTTCACTCTGCTCTTAGAAGAGGATTCACAAGGATAGAATTGTAACAGACAACCATAAAATTACGTTGGACCATGCTTATTTGTCTTTGTCTTGCATCTGTTTGGCCTAGGTCTGTGGACAATTATTCCTCTCTGGCTCACTCACTCACAGACTAATAATGAAGGACAAACAGAGTTCTGCGTGTCAACTCCCAACTCGGATCAGATCTCATATGAAATCCCTGCCACTGTCAACAGTGCTGCAGGCTCCGGGTTTGGTGTCCTGTCAGAGGACGTCCAATGAGGAGTTGATGTGCAGTATTTCTCTTGACATCTGTTTGCCTAAGACTGTTCTATTTCCCGCTTATGAAGAGGTGGAGGAAGAGACGACGAAGCAGGAAGAAGGGTAAAAAAGAAGGGGGGAGGACGAGGAAGAGGAGGAGGTGGATGAAGATACCTGTTTATGGTGGAGACTCAGCCAGTTTTCACCGTTCACTCCGCTGCAGGAGTCCCCATTAGCTACTCTCTCGCCTGCACTGTTGTCTGTGTGACTGAGGAGGCTGCTGGCTGGGGTTTGACGGGCTGCCGTAGGACTGAGAGGAGACTCAGGCATTCCACCTCAGGTACTAGGAGGAAAACAGTCAATAGTAAATAAGCTGTAAAAGTAAAGTATGCACTTCAGTATCAGAGCTGATTACAAGTTTGCTTTGCATTTAACACATGTCAAACAATAATAAAAACAAAACAAAAATTAAAGAACACTTAAAAAAAAGTACAATGTGCATGTTATTCTTATATAGAATTAAATACAATTCCAAAAATAAGTTGTTACTTTTATATAATTCCAGGTTATGCAACTTAATTTAGTTAAATACGTGATCACATTTATCTGGGTCTTTTGAACTTTGCTTAAAAATCTGTGAATTCCACATTATATGTCTAAACTAATCTTGACCCTGCATTAAATAAAAACTAAAGATTTCTGAAGGATGATACTGTACACACACATGCTCAGGAGTTGTACAGAATATAACATATTTGTAAGCAGCAAATAAAAGCTTTCCCACAAGTGTCCTGCAAAGGGTCCTAAAAGCCTCTTAGAAGTAAAATGTGATCGCATGACTATAAAACATCTTTGATTAAAAGTAGGTTAATAGTAAAATTACATACCGTTGAAATAAATGGTAGATACAGAGCAGCCAGGCAGTGTTGATGTCTCCAAGTTATGCAGTTTGGAGTGGGGAAGGGAGAGAACTGATGGAGTTATGTGTCTACCTGAGGGGGAGGAGTCACACCATCAGTCAGTAAATTAGACAGCAAGAGTTGCTTTTTATTCTATCAGTTAGTGATCAGCGAGAGTGACTGATCTTTTGGGTTTTTTTTAGCCTTATAAGACTATAAAAGTGGTCATACTTAACTGATGAGTGTCTCCTTATTTGTGTAGATGATTATTTCTTCATATGTTTTAAGATCCCCCAAACACTTACATCTAAACTGAATTAAACAATGTAAACTGAAGTGCTGCCATAACATGAAGACAGAATGATATTATGCGACTCTCATACCTTTTTGTTTGCATCTATTTTTGCAAGCATTAGAGTCTTTGTAGATATTCATAGAGTAAAAAAAAAAAGTTTGAAAAAATTACAAAATGCCTCATAACAGACATAATTTAATGTTGTTTAATGATTAATACAAGCAGTCTTTTTTAGTAAGAAAAGATAAGTGTAGTTGTCTGTGAATTTATTTAGAAAAGCAGTGTCTAAGAGTTTTGGAACAAGAGCTACACAACTGTCAAATGACTATCAAAGAGCTATTTACAGAGCTGTCTGCACTCCTATTTATCAGTGCAACTAAAAGCAAATAAAAGCTGCTGGTAAATACACATTATAGACAATAATAAGCAACACCAAAAGAAAAAAAAATACCAGTTTACTTATAATGAACTCCGGAGAAGACATTTTTGCACCTCATCTTTGTGAAAAATATCTTTGATTACATTTTCTTTTCTTTTTTTATATATTTCTTTTTTACCAACATGAGACCATATCACACATTTACACCATGTCATTTCATTGTAATTGTTTATTAGATGTATTAGAAATGTATTAGAGATAAGCTACATATTTTATTGTCATCAGAACAGTTTTTCCACACTCAGAATTTCTATTTTATTTAAATATTTTTAGTGGTATTAGAATTAAAACAGTAACATGACACCATAAAACATTAACAGTATACGCTGATAGCTGTGGTTCCTGTACAGCTCCTGAAAATTCATATGAAATAGAGTATGTTTGATAGATCTTTAAAAGTTCCTTTGCTGATATCACACACAAATGAAAGCAATGTTGATATTATAGATATTGTTATCAAAGTAAATTTCTGCCACCTACTGGATTGTTATTTACCTTCCCAACAGAAAATTCTCATGCATTTCACTATTAAATGATGTGTCACAAAACTATGCTCCAGTTTGTTCTGTTTTTTTATGACACTAACACTTTGCAAAAATTAAAAAGATAAAGGTTTGAATAACTCATTAGACATATACCAATATGTACACCAGCCAGGAAGAGGGACCAGCTGCATTGGTGATATTATTAATCTACAATCATAAAGCTCTTTCATGCTCTTCAGTATTGGCTCGCTCATTTCCCATGTGTATAGTATCGAGGTCAAGGGATAACTGTCGTGGCCTCTTGCTGTTATAAATCTGCCGTATAAATCTGCTGAAATCACTGGAAAATAGCAGTTTTTCATCCAATTGGGAGAGTCTACCCAGGCTAAATTGATGTTCCCAGACTGACAGCTTGTTTTAACCAAGTCAAAGAAACGCATCTGATACAGTCTTTGTTCCTCCAGATGGCATCGTGGCACCACCCGACCCATACGCTTAGATCCCCAGTCACAGAATCTTCCTACGAAGCAGCTGGTCTTCCTCCAAGCCAGACATCCTGCCTCTGTCTGGTATCCCTCCTGATTCCACCTCCTCCTCCTCCTCCTCCTGGACTTCCTGTGCTGCCTGAAGTTCCCCTGTTGGAAGTCTCTCAGGTAAGCTTGGTGGACAGTCCAGTAATGACCCCTACCCTCTTCACAGCGGCTCACTTTCACAAAACACTCATTTACGGACAAGTTGTGTCGGACACTGTTCCTCCATCCAGGCCCCCGGTTCCTGAGGTAGGGAAAGTGCTCCTCCATTTCTCTGTAGATCGACCCCAGGTTGAGTTTCTGCGAGGGAGACGATAGGATGACTTTGGCAATCAGGGCGACGTAGGAAACTGCGGGTTTTGAGAAAAGCTTCGCATCCTCTGAGAACACCTTGTCTGAGGAGCTCGGATGAAGGCAAATGTTACCTGGTGGATGGGAAAACATACTCTTATTGTTGTTGACAGCGTCTGCCGTTGTCGTAGACATTTTTGTGCGACAGCTTCTCAGTTGTTGTCTTCAGTTTGAAATTTACATATAAAGATGTATCCTTTTTTTCTCTTGTGTATTATATGATTACTTATTTTCCTCTGTGCCTTTGAGTTGGGCTTTGTCCAACTTCTTGAAAGAACGCAAATCAAAATACATGCTTTTAGATCCCACGTCCTTGGCTTTAAATTCTTTAAAATATGACCTCCTCTGACCGCTTTGCAAGCTTTTAAACAGTTGTCAGATGAGGGGAGGTCTCACAGTTATTTAGTCAGAGAACAGCATTTTTGTTCATAGTTAAAAAATGTGTTCTGTTTGACCAGCAAGTTGAAACACTAACCACTTTGTGGCGTAAGCAGGACATGCCACTTTGTCCAAGCTGAAAGGCAAACACAGGAAACAGTACAAACACAATTTTATTTTTTTTTACCTTAAACAGTACGATTCCTGGGTTTCGAGTAGCTCAAAAGGAGATAAAATGTTACTTTATGTGGAATTACTTTTTTTTGTGTCACACTATCAGTTGTTATATTAGAGAAAATCAGTCTGTGGTGAGTGGAAAAATACCCATAGTCCAGTTTTAGACCTTATATGGGCCAAAATCATGAAAATATAAATAGCTGCTCGAATAAATCTTGTGGCTTTTGTATTGATATCTTTATAACTATCTAGGGAGCATTTAGCATAATTATATAAGAGTAATATACAAAACTCTTGCAGGTACTGATGTATTACACTGGTCTACATGTAAAATGCTTCCAGAATAAAACTAATGAAATGTTACCACATGTGTGTTACTGATAAAGATTAAATGCTGGTTGGCCAAAGTTTCCTAGATAATAATGGGGTCAAAATGTGAAGTTCTTCAAATGAACAAGAGAATAGGTTTTAGTCCAAAGGAATATTGGTCTCAGATCTACCAGATCTACTTCTAAATGCTGTCTGCACATTATGATCCATTCACTTTACAGGTTCTTTCTAGTGGAATATTTACAAATCCATTGCATACATGTACACTGGGTGTGATTTGCTGGGGGGGATGGGGAGGGATTATCTCCCCCTCTGCTTTTGGACATCACTGTTGGGTCTGGCAGTCTGTGAGTCTTTCTGACAGTGTGAACACAAAATGCCTGAAAGAGGAACTTTACATGCAGCGAAGTTCGGGTGGAGGGGGCTGTAAGTTGGACCCGCAAGCCACCTTCCCTCTGGGGGGGGGGGGTCCCAGTCCCGGGTACACCACCGTAGCCTGCCCTTACAAGCTGGCAGATAAAATCATTGAAAAACTGCCCATTCATGAGCAAATGAACACCACATACCCAGTTGACCACCCAACAGGGTAATAGAAAAGGCCACATGAACTGCGCCATCAGAAAAAAATGTAGATTTGAAATGTTCATTTAGTGATTTGAGCCTCATTTATGTTATTCATGTGAGAATGAGGGTCATAACATCCAACGCAAGCTTTTTTCTATGAAAAAAAAACATCCCTCCTTCTGGTTTTTTGATAAATCGCACCATGTACATAAACCACCATATGTGGAATAACACATCATCATATATATTAAAAACATGAACTTTTGTCATTTGTTTTCTGATTCATTTTATTAAAGTATGTATGATTTATCACATTTAATGTCTGAAGCAGATACTTACTAAAAAAATAAAAAATTAAATTGTAGACCAGTGTTATTGTATGATCTGTTCAGATGGTATCAGCTGATGATCTGTGCCGGCTGGAGGATGATCTTTTACTGTGCTAAGCTTAGGTCAGTGGACATAGTTTAACTCTCCTCTCGCCTATTTATAGTGTTGGCCCTTGCAACAATGTCATCTGTAACTCGACTCCATCTGTTAAGTCAGAGCATGTTGAATGTCAGTTGCCAGAAGCAGAAGCCGTGCAGCTCACTTCCCGCTGACTCTCACAGAGAGCCCCATGGAGTTTGTGGGAAAACCAAGTTCTTCTGGGGCCTGTAGCTTCCTGGCTTTGCCAGGCCTCAGCTCTTTGAACCTGGAGGATGATGATGGTGAAGAGATAGTGATCGGCATCAGGCCCAAATCCTCTCCTCTCCCTCGCAGAAGGAGCTCCCTCAGTGACGACGACTCAGAGCCTGAGCCACCACCAAGCGGCTCCAGAAGAGTGTCCTTTGCAGATGCTAAAGGCCTCAATTTGGTTCATGTGAAGGAATTTGGCAAATGGGACGTACCCATGGTACCGGGATATGATTACCCTGATGGCCGAAGTAGAGATGAAGAAGAATATTTCATAGCTCCTTTAAATTTTTCCATTCAGTTGTCTTCTGAAGAGCTTTTTGCTAAAGTCCATGAGCAGAAAGTGGAGTTGGAGAGCATTGAGTTACTTCCAGGGACCACAATATTAAAAGGAATGGTCCGTGTTCTAAATGTCTGCTTTAGTAAGGCTGTGTATATCCGAACCACTCTAGATAACTGGGCTAGCCACTTTGACCTTTTGGCAGAATATATCCCAGGCTCCAGTGATGAGATGATGGACTCTTTTTCATTTAAGCTCACTTTAGTACCCCCGTTTGAGGAGTTTGGAACCAGAGTGGACTTTTGTCTCCGTTATGAGACTTCTGTAGGGACATTCTGGAGCAACAATAACAATATGAACTATGTGCTCTTGTGTCACCAAAGAATAAAAGAGCAGAATGAAAAGCTGCCGAAGGAAATAGTGCACAAGAAAAGCTGCCTTAAGACTGTCAGGTGAGGATATAATAGATGGTGTTTGACTAATTTTGAAAAGACTGTTTTAACAATTTAAGCTTATTAATTCATTAAGTTTATTCGTAACCTGTTATATATTGTTAGGCTTAGCAAAAGTAGAGTTAGTGTGATACTGTTATAGGGTCAAATGATTTAATTTTTATCTGTAAAACTGAATAAACCATTCACAGAATTAGCATTTCCAATTGTTTTGGAGAAATGCAGACAAATGGACAAAGGAAAAGATGTAAGAAAAAATGTGTATCTATGCCTCACCCTGTTGATGATGAATATGAAGAAGAGGATGCGCCTTGATTATTACCAGTCTCTCTTATTTTAATGATAACCACGTAAAGTTTAATAAGATACATATTTGAAATTCATCTCTTATCACATTTCCACTGATTCACAGTCAGAACTTCGACACTGTAGAAAACATACCCTCTCTGGAAACATCACAACAGGAAAACATGTTTACAGGTGAAAACTTATTTCACTGATTCTTAAATGAAAAATGGTTGTGTTAGTGGAACTACAACATAAATTCAAAATGACTCTTCTTCAGATGTGTCGAAACATGGAGCAGATGTGATCACTGTAACAAACAGCCAAACCAATGGTAGTCCAAAAGACAATAAAGAAGACAATAGACAGAAACTACAGGTGAGTAAAACAGTCAACAGTACCATACTCTATATTTAAGACATCATATGTTATTATTTATTGTTGCTGTGTTTATGTATGATGGGAAACGTACAGTACAGTATATAATGAAAACTTTGTGAGCATGAATTTAACAGATATGTTGTGCTATTATTGTTTATAAAAAGTGATCTTATAGTCACATACAGGGGAAACACAAAACTTAACATGACCCCCAGTGCACTTTCTAAACTTTCACATGACTGAGCTTGAATAACACCAGTGTAACATACTGTACTACACACTTAAAGGACACTTTGTGCACGCTGTTTGCATTTCTTCAGTGTCTCATATTTAGTTTCTCCCTTATACTGATATAATCAAGTAGCTTTTTAAATGTAATCACAAGTGTGATCACAATCCAAGTGTGTTACACATTTAAATGTCACCTCACTTCACCCCTTTAAAGCAGCATGACAAGTGTGTGAGCAGAGGTGGAAAGTAACTAAGTAAAAGTACTTCATTACTGTACTTTAGTAAATTTTTTCAGTATCTGTACTTTACTTGAGTATTTATTTTTCTGACAACTTTTTACTTTTACTCCCTACATTTTTGTATAAACATCTGTACTTTATACTCTTTACATACTCAGAATAGACTCATTACTTTACAAAACATTTATCACCAGAGGAAAAAAATCAGTGGAGGAGAGGAACTGTGACTTTATATATTATACTTCTATGACTTTTTAGCTCATAATTTAGACTTTTTCTCTTATAATTTTGACTTTTATCTGATGAGTGTGTTTTTATCTCATAATTTTGACTTTTTAATTTCATAATTTTAACATTTTATCACACAATTTTGACATTTTATTTTATAATTATGGATTTAAAAAAAACCTAACATAACTTTTTTTTTTAATATCATGATGACTTTTATTTCAATTGTGAATTTCAATTTTCATTTTCAGTTTTTCACAAAACTGAGTAACTGTGTGGCCTGAACAAACACTGATCAAATTACTTTCAAATTATATATTTTTGATACTTTTGATTTTTCCCAGTGAAATAAGTGTTATTGTGTTCATGGCAAAAAAAAAAAGAAATGCTGTTTTACTTTTTATTTTTGTAATTTATTACAATTGAGAAGTTGTACTTTTTTTTTTTTACTTTTATTTAAGTAAAGGAGGTAAATCAGTACTTCTACTTTTACCAGAGTATTTTTTCACACAAGTAGCTGTACTTCTACTTCAGTACAGAATGTGAGTACTTTGAACACCTCTCTGTGTGACTATGCTGTAATTAATCTGTCCTTGCTGTTGATGGACAGGTTGAGAACAGAGTGAACCATAGCCGAAGAAATCGCAGAAAGGCTGCACGGATGGCTCGACTGAGGGACTACTATGCTCAGAGAGACAAAACAGCAAATGACAGTGAAAGTGATGCATCACTTTCACAACCAACACAGACAGCAGAAAAAGAAAGCCCAGTGGAAAAGCACTCAGTTTCAGAAGTGAACATCAAATCAGACGATCCTCTGTCTGTTTCTGAGTCACTTCTGGCAACATGCTGCAAATCTATTCTTGATGTCCAGCATCATACCTCAAAGGCAAATGACGATGCATCTAACAATGAGGCAGAGACATTTGAGAACATCAGTGTGGCTGACTCAGCTACATCAACAGGAGCGATGAGTGATAGCCATGATAATCCACTGCCTTCAAATGATGAGGCTGCTTTTGCAGAGCATGCAAACCAACATATCAACAAGTCTGTCTCCGAAGATGAGCAGAGAAGCCAAAAGCATTGCATGAGTTATGAGTGTGCAAACCCTCCAGGTGAACCACACGACCGCCTTGTTAGCCAGAACAACAGCTATTCATTTGGAACTGTGGTGGCTCCACTTTATCATCAAGTTTTTGTCAGAGCGGAGAGTGAAAGTCGGAGCGTAGGTGACATAAGAAATCCAGTTTGGGCTACACTAAGTGATCCTCACACAGAGAGGGGAGAGAGTAGGTCCACTCAGAGTTACCAGGACAGCATCCAGAGAAATATGTTTCCGACACAGAAAATAAAACAAGAATGTACAGATTCGTCTGTTTGTAATGATCCTTACATTGACGACAAAGGAGGTATAAGTGTGATCATATCTGACAGTGGGAACAGTGTAGAAACCAAAGAGGATCTGGTAGAAAATGGAAATTCGGAAGGGAATTCCATGAACATTTGTCTGATAAAACCTAATATAGCACTAAATCCTCAGCCTGAAAATATTATAAAGTCTGATTTGATGATTGCACCACAGAGATTAAGTCTTGAGGGGGAAACACAGGAAGACAGTCTAACCCAGGACATTCAAGAGACAACTGCAAAAGTACAGGATCTGGTGCCAGAAAATTCCTGTTCACACACCTGTGAAATGAATATGGAAGAAACACTTTCACACCCAGAGACAGAACTTAAGACGTCCAGTCTGGAAAAGTCACGTTTGTCTTTTCCAATCGTATCAGTAAGTATGACAGAGCGACAGAACAGCACTAGTGTAGCTCAGTCCATTAAAGAACATGATTTGGATGAAAATGCATCTCTATCAACAAGCAATGCATCCTCAGACGAATACAAAATAAGGGAAGTATCACATGGTGATTCAAGTGTAAAAGGACATGAAAAAACCTCTGTCTCTTGTTTAGAAACTATAAAGCAAATGGATGTCAGAAGAACTGAAAGTTCTCTGGAAACTTCTAGAGAAGTGATGAACAACTCCAGTGATGAAGAAACAAAACAGCCGGCTAATATTGAAGTAGTTTGTGTGAAAGCTGAATTAGTGACAAAAGCAGCGGCGCACAACTGTCACACACACACTGACATGTTTGTGAAGCTTGAGGACAAAGACGCATTAAAAGATACAGAAATTATTTTCCCAGAAAAAGTAGAGCATGATGAAATGGAGCCAGCGGTCTCAAAGGAGGAATCCAGTTTAGACAATACTGAGATAAAAAACTGGGAAATCATGGTTGAGGAAGAGGAGAAAGACTTGTTGACAGGTGAAGATGAGAGTGAGGTATTGATTTTAGAAACAGAGGAAGTGCACAGAGGGGACGATGACCACCATTGGGAGGGTTTGGGGTTAGAAATAACATCTGAGCACAGAGAGGACAAAACTGAAATATTGGTGGAGGACAAAGAAAGAGTTATTGAAGAGGAATTAAAGGAGATTTTAAAAGAATTAGTAGAAACGACTGTTGGAAGAATAGAAGATGATCAAGAAGAACACCTTGCACAGCCGCAGGGGGCTGATGTTCAAGGAAAAGATACCCAAGAAAGGGAGGAAATGGGGGTTGAGGAGGAAATAAACATGACGGAAGATGAATCTGATGTGAAGTTGGGTGATCAGTTAAAATCAAAGGACAACCCAAGTCAAGAAAAAGAGAAAATATTGTTTTTTGACGCAGGGGAAGTAGAGACAAAAGAGTCTGGGGGTTTAGAAAGAGAACACAATGGAGAGGAAGAGAGGTTAGACAATACACAAAACAAGGTTAAGGATCATTTATCTGCTCTGGTGAACAATGTGCATGAGGATACCGATGGCAGAGCTATTGATAGAGACGATACAGGGGAAGGGCAAACGACAGATACGCCACCTGAAATGACTCTGTACAAAGAGGAGCATTTACAGAGGAATGACAATATTACACATGACCCATCCGAAGCTGCGGGAAATGAGGAGGGAGGCTCGTGTCTTCTAACAGATGAACCTGAAACGGACGAGACGAGCGACGACGCCACATCATCAGAGTCTGGATCAGACGACGAGGTGGAGCTGTACATGCACTGTCTGAGGGCTGTCCACGGGCGGCACAGCTTCACACACGCTGCCAGAGACCAGAACAAAGATAAACAGTTCAGTGTTGGTGGCAAGAGACTTTCTGGAAGCAGATGCAAACTACCGTCCACATGCCTGCCGTCCATCACTGAGTCTCTGGATGAGGAACAACACCTCAGCCAACTTCAGGACAGTCAGGAAGATACGGAGACGGCAGATTTCCAACCCACTGCTCCAGCTCTGTCAGCGTCAAGCGGAGAAGAAAACATCAACAGAAACACTTGGTGGCGGAAAGAGACTTTTTTTTCGTGCAGCAATATCTCCAAAACATTGCTATACGCCACCTTGTTAGTGTTATTTTTAGCTGTAGCTTACCATTATGATTTTCTTGCCTGTTTTGGCCTGTATTTAATATCAGTGGTTTGGCTCTGCTGTCAAGGAGAGAGGCAGGTGGTTAAAAACAACAGCAGAGTAGGTTGAATACAATTGTACGAAGTCACTTTCAGTTGTGGTTTAACACGCTTGTGGCAGAGGTTAACGTAGAAGTAGTATTTTTAGCAGCAAATTAGTAATGTTTTACTTGATCTTGAGATAATTAAGAAAATCTATGGGGATTGAACTCCAAAATATATAACACATATCAGAATAAAACACTGTTTTTTCCCTATGGGACGATGTTACAGTAACTCTCTGTTGTTAAGAGTAAGAACCAATTTTCTTTATACTTATCTGTATATAAAATGCACATCAACTCAGCCCACAAACTGCGGACCATTATTCACATG
Source organism: Siphamia tubifer (assembly GCA_020466265.1). Taxonomy (NCBI): domain Eukaryota; kingdom Metazoa; phylum Chordata; class Actinopteri; order Kurtiformes; family Apogonidae; genus Siphamia; species Siphamia tubifer. Next base: position 35,624,507 of record CM035788.1, read on the forward strand.
CATCTGTTGTGTTTAGTGTTCATGGATGACATTTCAATCACTGCATTTTGTCATTATAAGCAACATCATGAGTGAATATAGAATTTGTGTAACATGGAATTAATAAAGTGTACTGTTGACAACTAATTCATTGAGTTTATTTTTTAATAGATAATAGGAGAAAACCTGTTACAAACCCCTCTATTATTATAGAAGTTAAATTAAAATAAAACAATCACTTCATTATATAAATGAGGTCCTGATCTTTTCAATTTGATAAAAAGTGGACCAAAAAAATGCAGCGTCAATGTATATGAATTCTTTCAGCGTTATTCCAACAACAGACAGAGTAAAATGTAACAAGATAACTTTCAGTGTCATATATTATAAATTATGTTAAAGTAAACCGATTCTCTCAGAGTTAATTCAACACTGATAATAGTAAGAGCTCAAACCAACCACTGCGCTGAGAAGTTGGACATTGAAAAACTGTGATTTTCTAAATAAACTGTTGTTTTTGTTTTGTTTTTTTACTCAGGTAGAATCTGTGAAAGAATACAGTTATGTCATGTTTTCAAATTCAAGTTCAAAATCAACACTCTTTGGAGTAATTCATTCATGAACATTTAGTGATAAGTAGGTTTAAAGGTGTTTTTTCTTAACACTAAACTCTTCAGTGTTGAATATGAATAACAATATGAGTGTTAGTTCTCACATAGTGTAAAATGTATTTGACACTAATTAGTGTAAAATATAAAAATTTACTCGTGTAAAGTTGACTCTGGAAATTAACTCTAGGTTCAGTGTAGATTTTACACTCAAGATAAGGACCATATGTTCACTGAGGTAAAGTTAAAATTAACTCTTTTAAGTGTTATATTAACACACTTCCCTCTCCCTCAACACTTCCTCCAGTTCTAGAAGGAGACCCAAAGGTGTTCCCATAGAACACAGGTGTCAAACATAAGGCCCGGGGGCCAAATGTGCCCTGCCAAAGGGTCCAATCTGGCCTCTGGAATGAATGTGTGAAATGCAAAAATTACACTGAAGATATTAATAATCAAGGAAGTTCAAATCAGTTTATGTCAATTCAATCTAAAGTGGATGATATTAGTAAAATACAATCATAACCTAGACCTAAACCAAACTTAAACTAATTTTCATTTCTATTTTAGTGTAAAATAAAGTACAAAAAAGATTAGCCTTTTACAAAAAAAATCTGAATAACCTGAAATATTTGTGGAATTTCACCAATATTCAACCTAATTACTAAATGTTGTGTATATTTGTAGATCTATTGTGATCTGTAAGTTGTGATGCACATTTATAAAAGACAAACAAATGCATAATATCGTTAACATTGCACTTATTTTTCTTTTGAATTTACAGGTTGTTCATATTTGTTAGTATTATGTTCACGTATAATTTTTAGTGGAGAATTTTTATTTTTTTCACTCAAAAACACATAAATAAAAGGATACAAATTTACAAAATAATGTCAATGCCAAAAAATTATATTATTTCACTGGTGCGGCCCACTTTATATCATATTAGGCTGAATGTGGCCCCTGAACGAAAATGAGTTTGACACCCCTGCCATAGACAGTATGTTCTACATCTTCCCCCAGGCCTCCTGCATTTTATTATTACCTTAAAAGAGTAGATTATTTTGGTTACTGGTTTAAATTTGGGTCTTTATGGGTTAATAATCAAAATTCAGATTTTTTTTTTACATTAAAATGGTCACAGAGGTATTTCTGTACTGCAGATTTGGAGTCTTTGCCACTTGATATAAACCATTATAAAATCTGAACTTCTAGTTAAATAACTAAAAATAAATGAATTAATTCACTTATAGGCATTTAGGTTGCTAATTTATAAATAAAATATATATTATTACAGTTCTGGGCAAACAAGAAACATCTTTTCATTTTTAACTCTAACTCTAATGACTTTGTTTTTCCCTTTCATTTGTGCCTTTTTCTTTTATTTCTTTTTTTTTTTTGTTAAATAGCTTCCATATCACATGAACCAATGACTCCAAAGCTATGCCAAATACTCCACTCTAGGTATTTATTTTAAGTCAACATTTAAATGAAAGAAAACTCAGCATTGTATCCAGTCACTCAGAGGTTATGTAACTATGAGGCTTAATTTTATTCATAATTATCATCTTTTCTTTATCAGGGCTCTGGTACATTTTGACATGTTATACAGACATGCTCTGAATGGATTTTTGTTTAATTTAGTTGGAATGTTCTTGTTTTGTTTTGTTTTTTCCTCCCACTTCCTTAACTCAGGTAAGCACTGTACAAACAGTGCTTTTCAGAAACATGAATAAAATCAGTGATATGTTATGTCAAGGATCTGTGGTCAAACCCACAAACTATTCTGGCCTGTCACTTTGGTTTCTTATTTGGGATGCTGGACTCTTGAACTATTTTTCTATTTATCTTTAGCTGCATTCTGATTAAATCAAGTAAGTTGTTATCAATTTTAAAATATGTTTGGCATCAAGTTGTGTGAAAGATGTTGAACCTTAGGCATTTACACTATTCAAATACTATGTATGTGTTTTTCAAGGTGCAAAGAGCATATAGGAACTCAATATCCAACAGTCATCAAGCCACCAACAGACTGAAATACAGCTTCTTCCACACACGCACACACACACACACACACACACACACATACACACACACCACCTCACAGCTTTCCCCCCACCCCTCTCCATAAACTGCACTTTAAGTCTCATTCACACTGCAATATGTGCAATATATTCATGCTGTCCTTATGTTTCACTGCACTTTACACTTCACTTGGTAGAGCAGAACATGTAATATATTTTATTTCTGCAGGCCACTATGCCTCACACTCTTATTCTCACACTTTTACTGTGTTCTTTTTATTGTATAAATATTTTATTTTCCCAATTTTAGCGTAGCGTTTTTTTTTTTTTGTTTACTGTGAATATTTTTGTGTTGTCTCTTTGTCTGGGCCAAGAGCGGAAATGAGATTTCATTGTTCATTGCATAATGACAGTAATAAAGATTCTGATATTCTGAATATTTACATGTGGTTGTTTTTCCCTTAAATACAAACTATTTTTTCCATGTGAAGTTTTTACAAACACCAGACAAATCTTCACCAAGTTATTTCTGACATGTACTTATGTCTTTGGCAGTAAACCTAAGAGGGTAGAATGCTTGCAGTAACTATTTTTCTCAGACTGACCTATATATAAAGTCACAAATAGAGGTCAGTAAAGGGCCATAGTACACAGTAGCTATAACATGTGCCTCCCCCATCCTTTAAACTTTGGTTTTAGGATTTGTTTTTAGTAGAAAACAGCTGCAACAGTACACTTGGCAGCAGACTGACTGGACATTCCAGTGAGAGCATTACTGCAGTATTTTGCCAAATGGACATTTCTGAGCACCAAAAATAAAAGTGACTTACATGTTTGATAAGTCAAACATGCAAATAGTTAAATGCTTATATACAAGCAAAATAAGGACAGTTTTTTTTTTAGCCCAACAAGGTTTATTAGTATAGCACAACACATACACAGGGCAATTCATACTACTCTACAAAAATAGAAAAAAAAAGACAAGTTAAAAGCACACAATTACAGTTAAAACATAATCAATAAAACATAAATATCAATAAATTTAAATTAATTAAAAGGTCAGAGTGTAGATAGAACCCTTTCAGTTCTATACACAGCTAAACAGAGTCATTTTCACCCTTGATTTTAACACAGTCAGAGTTGAACCTGTCTGACTGTTCCACAGTTTAGCTGCATGGAACTGAAACACTCCTTCACCCTGTTTAATTCTGACTCTAGACACCAGCAGAAGGCCAGTCCATGAGGTTTACAGGGTCCAAGATGGTTCATATGGGACCAACATGTCACAGATGTACTTCGGTGCTAGACCATGGACAGACTTATAGACAAGCAGAGCTGTTTTAAATTCTAAAGAGTAACAGGAAGTCAGTGCACAGACCTGAGCACAGGACTAATATGCTATACAGCATAATAAGTGTTTTATTTGAAATTAGAAAATAGACACTGGAGGCCAGAACACTGCATCAAATTGCTTCTCTTTTGTGCTTTTGTCAAACCAGAGTGATAGAGTAAGGGGAAAAAAACCTGTCAATGATCATTTATGAGCTCTGCAGGTGGGACCAGGTGTCGTCACAATGTCTTGGCTGACCCTTGGACCACACACAAATGTTCTAATGATGACTGTGGACATACAGCCCTGGAAAAAAAAACACAAGCGACCACTTTGTCAAATTTTTAAAAAACAATTTATAGGTATGTGTTGGAGTAAAATGAGTATTTTTTTCCTTTGTTTTATTCTCCAAACAACCAACAACATTTCTTCCAACTTTTAAATGGAATATTTTTATGTAGAGTGTGGATTTGCAGAATATGACACATGGTAAAAAATATTTTGTTTTTAAATGCAGGTGTTTTCAGACCTTAAATAATGCAAAGAAAAAACAGTTCATATTCACTTCTAAACAACACAATACTAATGTGGGTTCAGGTCTGCAGATTGTGCTGAACATGACAGTGTCTGCATGTGATGCAGATAAACCTAGCTGAGACCAGGAGCATTGTCCTGATAGAAAAACAGTCCTTGGAGTTTGGGAACAATGTCAGAGAAGAAGTCCAGTAGTTTTCAATGGTTATTTCTGCATTCAAATTACTTTTGTAGTCCTATTAGCACTGTTTTGCCTATTGTAAGGAGATAGTGATGACCACAGTAATGGTGTTTATACTTCTCCTTCTTAAAATAAAACATGGATGTTTATAAAGTATAATAAGGTATGCTTGTGATGGAATTGAAAGGATACATGAATGAAATTGCTTTCATACATGCAGACATGCAATTGCAGTGGTCTCTCTCTCTCTCTCTCTCTCTCTCTCTCTCTCTCTCTCTCTCTCTCTCTCTCTCTCTCTCTCTCTCTCTCTCTCTCTCTCTCTCTCTCTCTCTCTCTCTCTCTCTCTCTCTCTCTCTCTCTCTCTCTCTCTTCCAGAGCTGTATTTTAACTCATGAACAATACATTCGTGTGCATATCTATGTAAGACAAACAAGTAAAGCAAACGTTTACAAAACTTTATACCATGCTATGATAAACAAACTTAAAGTACATTTGTGAAGTTTGTTTGATACTCATGAAAGCGACTCGAGACTTTGGTCTCACGTGTCATAATGTGCACTTGAATTTACCAGGTTCACATGAACGCCTCACAGCACGTTTTCTGGTCCAGGTGCGCTTTCGACTCTGTGATTGGTCAATGAGCTGTCAGTTGCACAACGTGTCTGTCAACGTAAGCCAATAAGCTCGCGCGTTGTTAGCCGGTGCGCCGGTTCGCCGGTCGGGTTGCAGCTGAGAAAAGGGGAACCGACTGGCGGAGGAAGCAGGAGCAGTGTGGTGATATGGACTCCAGGGACAATGTTGAGACAGGGGAGACGGAAAACGACCCGGAGCTATTTTACGTGCCGATTCCAGATGAAACTCCGTACAAGAAGGAGCAGGAGAAGCTGTCAGGGGTGGTTAAAAACGTCCACAGAAAACTGCGTAGGAAATACCGAGAGGGTAAGCTGCCTCATTGGGCCCCCTGTCTGACTGTGTCTCTGCAGCCAACAGCTAACACTCAGTATTAGCTCTCATATATTTATTAACAAAATATGACTGTTTACCGGCTTCCTCATAAACATAAACTTATCCCGGTTGCACAGTCGTATTCCAGGCTAGCTGCCTCTACTGTTAGGATGCGGAATACAACCCGCAGCAGTGGGGGTTAATTCAGAAAACAAGGCCTTTAAAGCTTCTTAACCTCAACCTAACACACACACACACACACACACACACACACACACACATGCGAATGTTGTGGCTGTTCCTAAACAAGTTACCATTCAACATAGATCTCATCCAACACAAATACTCCATCCATCCATTGCTAATGATTTTATTTTCCCTTTAGACAGTTTTGCAACAATAGTAGGTCACACAGTTCTACCATGGCTCTCATACATCTGATTTATTTGTCCAATATTGCTATTTTTCAGAAAGTACCTGTAATATTTTGTCAAAACATGTCCCAGACCTCATTCAGTTTTGATAGGCAGCAATAACAGTTAGTTTAGAAGAGGGGTTTTAAGTAGGAGATCAGAAGAGGAACTGTAGTTGAGGTAAAATGTTAGGAATGGCATTACTGGTGTTTCTTTCCATTGATACGTCATGAGTTTGCAGACCAAAATGCATATTTGGGGAAAAATAGAGATGACATTAGAATGTAACCTCAGAGTTAGGAATGTGCATGTTTGTAAGACTGCTTGCGTATGTGGAAGAAATCCTAGCTAGTGGCAACCTGCTGTAGGAGGATGAGGATGGTGTTGAGACTGACTATGGCCTTCACTGACCATGTCCCTCTTTTGGATGCTTTTGTTTTTTGGGGAAGCACATAAAACTGATAAGAAGCCACTTAATGGAAGCTGATGATGATTGATACTTAAAATATAATGTTTGAGCTCACCTAGTCTAGTCTTATCTGCTTTTCTAATGTTATTAAGAACAAATTCATACACTACAGTGGATTTGATCTTAGAAGATCCAAAGAGAAGACAAACTTAAAGCATCTGTCATTTTCCATTCATTGGCATTGTGGTTTCTGAGACAAGTAAATGGATGTTTAAAGTAAATGTTTGGGCAAATGTGCATATGGCAGTGTTTTGTTTTGTTTGCTTCTTTGGGAAAACATTTGAAAAGCTAAATGGCTGTATTATCTAGTGATGTTTATCTTCCTGGGGAATTTAAACCTCCTGTTTCTTCCTTGAAAGAGTCTTTTTTTTTTTTTTTTTTTTTTTTTTTTTTAAACGGGATCATGTATAAACAGATTGTGTAGGGGGAAGTTTGGAAATTACCCTTTTATGTATTTTTTCCTACTCACTCATATGTGTGTCAGAGGACTCTGATTATAGAAGAAACTACTGGTTCACATTAGACTGAGGAGTTTGTTCGGGCTATAACTTATAGGAGAACACTCTAGTTTGTAGCACCTGCCAGCAAAACTGAAATGCTTGGGTAGGAAAACACAGTGCCTACCCACACAGAGACTTTGTGCTGTTGTTATCACAGCAGTTTGCTCAAACCTCACTTTTTTTTTTTTTCTGAAATAAAGCACAGTTTTGCCAAAGGACGATGCATTGTGTAGGAGGGGAACACAAAAGGTAAATTTAAAATGGCAAGTGGTAAACTTCATCAAAAAGGAATGATTAATGATTTAGATTAATCAGACCAGTGAAGCCCATTTAACTGTCTTTCCGTCAGGGAAGGTTTGTTTTACTTGACACTCTGGGGTCAAGAATCAGATGCATCCATTTGATCTTTTCACGCTCCACAAAAGTCAGTGTAAAGAAAATACACAGCATGAAGCAACTTTAACGACAAAATGTTCTTTTAGTATTTGTTAGGCCCATCCTTCTGCTGTAGAAAACGTGACTGCATTCTTTAATATGTCAAGTTACGCTATGCAGCATCTGCCCTGTTTTTATCTAGAAAAAACATTATAACCATAATGTCATGAGTTAACATAAACATACTCCGAAACTCATTGCAGGAATTAGTTGTTTTTGGAGGCCACAGCAGCACAGAGATCTTGTCCTGTAAGCAGACCTCATGATTGGTTAATAAGTAAAGCATGATCTAGTAGGCTTGGCATTGAATCACTGCGGTCATGCTTTCAGTGCTGCTGTTTACCACCACTGCTCTTTTTGTCCTTTCATTTCAGCAAATCTGATAATAGAGTTTTTCCTTGTGGTCATGGGATTGCTCCCTTATCAGTGTGTTTGCCTATGCTACAGGCTGTAAAAATTCTGAACAGCTGTGAGCATGAACCGAGGGTATATCGTTGGACATTATTATTACTATGCAATGGCCATTTGCGAATGTTTTTAGAGCGACGGTTCTGTTGGAGCACAGACACCTGAACATGTAGGTTGTGTTGAACCAAAAGAGAAGCAGCTGTGGTCTGAGCTTTTTTAGCAGGTTTCCTTGAAGGATTCCAGTCATGTTTCGGTGCTTGCTTGGATGAACAAATTTGGCAAGTAAGTTGTGAATGTCTGCTACTGCTGTGGATGAACTTCACATGAAAACGGACTACTGTGCATGAGTCAGGAATGTGACTGTGAGTAGATGTCTGAGATGATATTATGTTTATTTTTCAGTGGGTGACTTTGATAAGATTTGGCGGGAGCACTGTGAGGATGAGCAGACACTGAGTGAATATGCCCTCGCCATGAAGAATCTTGCAGACAACCACTGGACGAAAAACTGCGAAGGAGAGGGACGCATTGAGTGGTGCCGCAGGTACCGTTGACCGATGGTGAACATGTCCACACTGAGGTTGGACTCGACTGAATCTTTAAGATGTGGCTCTTGGGAGGTAAGATTTGCAGAGGTTTGTGAGTGAAACGTGTTTTTCTTCCACTTCCACAGTGTCTGTCAAGAGTACTTTTTGGACGGTGGGATAAAAAGAATGTTAGAGAAGGATGAGAAAACTGCTGCGCATGCCCTAAGTCTGGCAGCAGCATCTGTAAGTGCCCAACCACACAGCACCATCCCTAGGTAAGTACAGGGAATGTCAGCTGTTGAAACTGTGAATGTTCACCTCTTGAATATTATTAGTGAAATAGTATCAATAATTCACTTGTGTGTGTTTTTTTAAACATATTTGTGAACTTTGTACTTTAGTTTGTGAGTGTCAGACCTGTCACTGGGTTTAGAAGGTTTCTACTCACACATGACTATTTTTCTTATTCAAAGTCTCCTTCACTAATAATGTATAAACCTGCTCAACACGAGCAGCTCATTTTTAGTGTCTTGCCACAGATTCACATATGAAAGAACACTTTAATAACGTATGCAGTTCCTTTATTTACAGAAAAAATAGTAAATTACCTGTTCATGTTAAACCTAAATGTAATAAAGTGGCTCTTAAAAGATGCAAAAGTTAAATGTGAAGACTTTTTTTAAGCACATAAATGTTAACCCCATCATGTGTGAAATTTATATATATATATATATATATATATAATTTTTTTTTTTACAATATTTGTTAAGGACATTTTTATTTTTTATTTTTTTGTAAATTATGTTGCAGTTCAATCTCTCAGCTGGGGAAGATGCGCCTTCTGGATGTGGGAAGCTGCTTTAACCCTTTCTTAAAGTTTGATGAATTCCTCACAGTTGGTATCGACATAGTGCCTGCAGTTGAGGTACAAATGATTCTGTATTTGTTTTTCTTCACGGTGCGTTCTTCAAACCTTATTGACACAAATAAAATGCATAACTGTTTCCTGTTTGGTAGCTCAGTGCTAACATTCCAATTCAAATGCAAAACCAGAAATGACTCATATGGGGCCATCTGTGTGGTTAGACTCCGTGCACCATTTCAGCAGAAAGCAGAACAAAAAGTGCCCTGCGTTTTTGCAGCTCTAAGCAAAAACGACTGTAAAAAGGCAGTGGGTGCAAAATATTTAATTTATTTATTCATTCATTCCAATATCCATGATTGGAAGAGAGCAGCATGAAGAAAACTTTATACCTTCCCCTTTCTTATGTTACTGGGATATAATGCACACGGAACAACAGATGCAATTCACTGAATTTTATCTGATAGAGAGCAAATATGTGTTTGTTTATTTAGAAGGAATGAGGAAGAAAAAAATAAATGGCAACAAGCTTGTGACTGAAGACTCAAGAACTATAAATGAATGTAAAAGAAACAAAGGTTACAAGGTGATACACATTTTTATGTTGCAGTAAAATTTTCTCAAAACCCCCAGGAGGCTGATTTTTAAACAAAACCTTCGAGTACTAAGAAATAAAAGTCTGACAAACTGATGGAACGCCGAGTTTGAACCCAAATTAAGTAAAAACAAAAAACGGTAGTGGTGATAACGATGCACACAAATGCCACAACAGCGTGTGATTACTGATTTTCACAAGACACAGAGTCCCCAACGTGTCTTCATTATCATTATCATTTCTGGTCCCACTTGGATCTTTTGTCTTGTTTCATGAACGGTTTCCCCAACCGGAAAACCCAAATACGCAGAATGCTCAATGTGCCATATCCCGACTACAGCATGACATCACTTCCTGTTGTGAGTTAAATATAACCCAGGATATTTAAATAAAAATAAAATCACCAAAAATCCTGAAATGTGACCCGGTTACACCCGGCTACATCAGACTGTCACCATTTCAGCAAAAAACGAAAACGGTTTATATAACGGTCCATAAATGAATAAATCCAAAATCGTAATGACATATTTTTATATAATTTATCCACTCTGTTCTTATACATCCTCTTGAACTGAAGTTTTCATACAACTCTTCTTTCATTATCAGACAACTCTACATTCTGACACTGACAGAAATATACATTTGTTTTCCAGTCGTTCTCACCTTTTGATGCTTAAAATTAAATCTCCTTCTATGTTGTTCATCCTGTTACACTAAAACAAATAATCTCTGTAAACATACAGACAAAAGTCCATTTCTAGCTCTAAACTATCAAAATATCAGGTTTGAATCGAGTGATAATTTAGTACTTTTCCTCCCTTCTTCAGACTGTGTACAAGTGCGACTTCCTCAACCTCCAGCTCCAGCAGCCTCTCCAGCTGGCAGGTGACGCAGTCGAAGCCTTTCTCCGTCAGCTCCATAACCCTATCGACGCTCTGCCAGCCCAACTTTTCCACGTGGTGGTCTTCTCTTTGCTCCTCTCCTACTTCCCCTCACCATACCAGCGCTGGATCTGCTGCAAGAAGGCACATGAGCTGCTGGAGCTGCACGGCCTCCTGCTCATCATTACCCCCGACTCTTCTCACCAAAATCGCCATGCCCTCATGATGCGCAGCTGGCGTGTTGCGGTGGAATCACTGGGCTTCAAACGCTATAAATATGTCAAGTATTCCCACATGCATCTCATCGCCTTTCGTAAGGTTTCTGTGGCCACCACCAGTGACCTGGTGTCTCGCAACTACCCTGAGATGCTCTACATCCCTCAGGACTTCCATGCCAATGAAGAGGAAGACTGTGCTGACGTGCCCGTGCAGGTACGCTCCGAATTTGAGGATGACCAGCTGGCTTGGAGCTTCACGGAGCTACCTGACACACCCTATGATTCTGATTCTGGGGAGAGCCAGAGCAGTTCTGTGCCTGGTTTCCATGAACTGGAGGACCCCATACTGCTCCAGAGCTAGGCTTCACCAGCTACCCCCCTGTATACCCCCCCCCAACCCCTGTCCTCTTCTCTGCATAACTGTCACCTCCCCTTCAACTGCTGCGCTGCCAAATTTAACCTGCTGCATTCTTCTCCCATTTCTCCTCCCTCTCCTTAAAACAATGCAGTTTGCACAGTGTGAAAGAGAGAAGTTTACAGATTTCAATTATTTTCTCATATCCACACTCCTCTGAGAGCACACGCATACACTTACAGAGACACTTCGACACACATATACACGCACACACACACTAAGATGGATATATTTTGATAAATAGTTAGTTTTTTTAAAGAGCTGGAAAATGAATGCCCTTAAGATATCTTAAATCCCCGCTCCTTAATTTCCATCCCATCTTCCAATCAACTCGTAATAACAAAGTCAGCTTGTCTACATTCTGTATTCAGTCTCTATTTTAATAAGCTAGTGTGGCAGGCTGCTGAGTACAAAAGCCAAATACCGTAACCTGAGGAAGCTGACGGGGAGTTTGATTGCACTGGAGTGACTGAGATGGAACGACTGGACTGGTATGCTTGCTTCTGTCACAGTCATGCAGCTAGACATTTCTTAAATTCTTGATGTGCATTTAGTTTTCCAGGACAAAATATATATTCTCAACAGTCAAAACATTGGTGTTGTCCAGTGTAAAGTGTGGCAATGCCATTTTATCTTGGCATTCTTGACTGATTTGTGTATATTTTACAAGAAAGTCGTATTTGTAGCATTTTAAACATTTTCAGAACCACGATAGAAGTATTACTAGGTTTACTAATGTGAAACTGTAACCGTGTTTACTCATTGTGTAATAAGGTACGAGTGTTAGGTAGATCATGCATTTTCCCTTCTATCGTCCTCCAGATGTTAATACTGAATTATCTTCTGGTGGATTTCCAATACCCCTCCAAACAAAAAAAAAGTTCAGCACTGCGAGTCGGTGTCCTATATTAGATGGAGCATTTACAAACCCAATATATTTTACATACCTTTTTAACTTTGATGTGAAAATACAGAAAATCTCTGCCTCCGTAAAGTTCCAGATCTGAGCTCCTAAGTCAGGAAATTGACACTGACTGAAGAAATTTGCACTAGTGAACTGTTTTGTCAAGCAGGACTCTTAAAACAGGTGAGATACTGTAGATTTTTAGCAATAGCAGAAGCAGGATCTGGTCTTATCTGAAGGTACTGTTTCATACAGTGTGAGGATTTAGCTAAAGACACTACCACAAGAAATGCTAGTGTTTTCCAGCCTGTGCCTGAATTGAACAGGTTTGATGTGTGGGTGTGGGTGTGGTTGTATGTGTCGGTGTGAATGAAGGAATGAATTAAAGTTTAATTTAATTTTTTTTTTTTTTTTTTTTTTTTGGTCAGTGGCACTTTTATCATTGATCCTAAAGGGTGTCACATACTGTATGTAGTTATTGTCTTATAACCAGTTATACAACCAACATTATGGGCCCATATGATCATAACCAGTAAGTCTAAGGTGCCTTCTTTGTTGACCGTTTTTTTGCAGACTCATTCCCTTGCAAAAAAAAAAAAAAAAGTTTCCAAGTGACATCAAGCTTCTAATGCCAAACGGAACATACAGCTGTGCAGTACTCCTTTGTCATTTCAGTGGTTAACAGAGAACACTTCCTGTTTTGATGTGATGCAGTGTTAGCATTTCCATATCATTTTCCGGTTAATACATATCCTCTCTGCTGATATTTCCAAGGTATATACATGAAAACACTAGACAGTACAACATACATAAGACTTTTAAGTGTCTTCTGTGATAAATTGGTGCATTTGTCTTCCACTGTTTCTTTGGCCCATTTGCATGAAGTGGTTCATCTTCACTATAATTTTCAACAATGCAGAACAATGTGTGTGCTTATAGTATGGTTGTATTTCTCTTTTATAAATGAATGTAAACATGTTACTGAGTGAGTTTTTTTTTCTCCAATGAATTATCTCCTCTTTGTTTCTATATTTTAAAGACTGCTCAAGGTCTCATAATAACCTTGAATTGCAGCTCCTCTTCATTCCATACAGTTTACTATTTGATGATCACTATAATTGCACAGCATCTGGCAGTGTCAGTGAAGCAGGCTATGTAATTTTGTTTGCATGACAAATTTTGTCAGCTAATTTTTACTTGTATATTTCCATATTCTGGAACTTCACTACATCTTAAAATGAAAATTATGTTCACTGCCACTTGTCCTACAATCTCAGTTCCTAGAGGAAAAAAATGGTTGATCCATTGATTTGGGATGGGTTTTTTTTACAAATTGTAGGAGTAAGGGGTTAAATGAGTTTGTTGAAATGCAAGTAAATAAATCCTTGCTGTATAAAGCATTGACACAAAACTGAAAATACATTTACACATGACGCACAACAAAATTTTACTTCTGATGAGATGTGCTACAAAATTTCATTATGACCTAATACATTAATAATTGTAGGTCATTAAATAAAATACTTTACATTGGATCAACCTCAAGCAATTTCAGTAGTAAAAACACTGAGGCACTTCAATACTACGTAATTTAAATACTTTTAGTTAGCAAAAATGTAATATATTTATGTAGTATTTTACTGAACTCAGGTTATTAAACATTGGGTGTATGTTGGCCGTTGAAACTGCCTCTGTGTTCTGAACACTTTTGACCCTCCTTTCCTGCCGTAGTTGAGGAAGTACAGTTCAAATATGGCGACTGTCATCTGACTCAAAACTTTTGATGCGACAAACTTTTTGATATGTTTTTCCCTTTCTTGGCAGCTGGCTTTAGGGCGCTCCACCTTAGACGTTTTAAAACGGTTTCAGAAGTAAGATGAAAACGTAAAGAAGAACGACTTTCAAAATGTAAACGTTGATGTTCGCTGCGTTGACCGGGTGTAAACCTGGTAGCCAACGGTGGCTAAGCTAACGTGAAAGAAGTTGTCGGTAGTTAAGTTAGCTAAACTTTGGATGCCGTATGAGTAACATGTCGTAACTTCTACTCAAATAATATACAGCCGCGAGTAAGTAACTGTTACTGACACTGGACAGATTATCTGTAGTATCAAAATGTGTCGCTTTCTCCGATACTGTGTCAGCCACTGTCTCCACGCAGCCATGACCCGGCTAGAGGAGGTCAACGGGGAGGTGAGCATGTGGTCCTCCCTCCGGTGGCTGGGCTACCTGTCCGGCCTCAACCTGCTCATCGCCCTGTGTCTGGGGCTCTACGTCCGATGGGAGATGACTGCGGAGTCCACCATGCTGGTCATTTTCATTTTGGCTCTGTTAGTCCTCGGCATCGCCAGTATATTGCACTATTCCTTCAACATGGAGAAAGTGAGTCTGAGTATGCTCCACCTGTGGTTCGGCTTTCTGCTCGGCTTGCTCTGCTTCATCAACACCACCGCCATCAGAGGTGACGTGAAGGAGCAGGTGGCCGACTACCTGATGCTGGCCAGCATGACCCTGCGGACTCTGTGGGCTCTGCTGGAGAGGCTGCTCGGATGCGCCAGGTACCGGCCTGCCTTCCTCACCTCTGCTGAGAGGCTAGAGCTGGCGGGCTTCGCTTCAGCCAGCATGGTCCTGCTCATCCAGAAGTCCCTGAGTGTGATGGTCCTGGTGGTAGCTCTGGCCACCGTCATGATCGCCCTCCGGATGAAGGCTCTTCTGGCTCTTTCTAACTTAATCTGCTTCGCCATCATGACCGGTGTCGTGTTTTTTAAGTCTCTAAACATCGCTACCAATCCTTTCGCCCTCGCCTGTTTCTTCAGCCAGCTAATCTGCGACCCTCTGTTGGATGTGTACTTCAGTGGTCTGTCTGTCACCGAACGCTGGCAGCCTTTCCTGGTGTGGAGGGGCTTGTGGCGGCGCCTGTCTCTGCTGCCTCTGCTCATGGTGGAGGTGACTTTCATCATCGTGGCCGCTCGGAAGCTGACAGACTTGGACCCATGGTACCTGATGATCCCAGGGTTTGTGGTGTGTGTGCTCTTCTGGGCCATATGTCACATAGTGTTTGTCATCACTGTGTGGGGCTTTCACACCAAACTCAGTGACTGTCAAAGACTGTGCCTGGCCCAAGGGTCAGGGATCAGTGGTTTGGATAAGATTATGGCCTCAAAGGGCATGAGACACTTCTGTCTCATCTCTGAGCGCCTGGTCCTCTTCACACTGCTGTCCACTGTTGCTGTGGCAGCTCTATGTTGGCAGGTAAAGACAAAACTATACGTACAGTATGGAATTATAAAGTACATTTAGTTATTTAATTAGAATACTGATTAATTAGCTACTGCAAATGTGTTTTTAATTAGTATAAATGCCATATTATGTAGATTCATGTTGTATTTTCTTAAAAAAAAATGGAACAATTCTTAGAAATATATCAAACTCAAATACAGCTACACCACTCCAAAGTAGTAAAATAACAAATATTATTGGCAGCATTTGACAATAATTCCTCTATTATATTATGTGCTATATATATATATATATATATATATATATATATATATATATATATATATGTATGTGTGTGTGTGTGTGTGTGTATACTTGTTATTCTGTCAATAACTGCAGCATCTCCACATAGTTTTATTCCTTCTGTATATATTTTTTTCAGTCCCGCATATTTTTGTATAGTGTACCTAGCATATTTGTCTTTTTCTCAATATCTGTGTTTGTGTACATATACTATTTATTTATCTATACGTTTTCTTCTCTTGCTGTCCCTCTATTGCTCTACATCGCTGCTACTGTAACATGAATTTCCCTGTTGTGGGATCAATAAAGTCTATCTTATCTTATCTTATCTTAACTATAAAATAGCAAATAGTTCTAGTTGGCAAAGTGTGATTTGCAGTCTAATCCATGCACTGGAAGAGCCTGTTTGGAGTCAATAACCATCTTGTATTGTGTTCACTCTTCTGTTTTTTTTGTCTACATCCGTGCTGTGGATTAAGTTGGTAGAACAACAAATGTATATGTTGTCGTAATCTGCTTCAATGCTAAGCATTTTTGTTGTTTGTTGTGTGATTATTAGTCAGTCATGACTGAGTAATAAATGTGCTCCACAGGTGTCCAGCAGTATCTTTGTGAGCATGTTTCTTCTGGTTTTACCCTTGGAGTCCCTGTTCCATGGTCTTTTCTATGAACTTGGAAACAGCCTGGGAGGAACATGTGTGGGATATGCGGTCGTCATCCCCACCAACTATTGCAGGTACAGTTTAATGCATTTTCATCTATAGAACAGAAAGTGACTACTAGACAGACAGAAGTGTAAAAACCTAAATGATGTACCAGTGGAAAATATAAAAGTCCTGCATGAGTATTTTAGGTTTTGCAGCCTAGTTTTTAATTCTTCTTTTCCTTTGTTCTTACATTGTAGCCCAGACGGCCAACCCATGCTGCTGCCTCCTGGTCAGGTGCATGAGCTAAACATGCGCTCCACAGGGATGTTGAACAACATGCAGGGTTTCTTTGCACATCACTTAATTGAGACATTTGGCTGTGACTATTCCACCAGTGGGGTGACACTAGAGGCTTTGCAGGCTAAAATCAGATCCTTCTTGGAGCTTCGCACAGCGGATGGACCTCGCCACGACACCTACGTCATCTTCTACAGTGGCCACACCCACCGCTCTGGAGAGTGGGCGCTGTCAGGTGAGGTTGTGTTGGCTTTAAGACAACAGAGGCGCAGGTGCACAAACTGGAACATGTACATATAATACATATACTAGTTTGTTGGTGTGACCTCCAACATACCGCCAGTTATTATATTAGTTATTTATACAAAGTCTTGGACTTCGGTTTCAGATTTAATTTTAGTTTTATTCAGGTATTATGAGGGAAATCTTTAGTTGCACAGGCTAAAAACATTATGTAAAACAATGCATGACATGAAAAATGATAAAGAAAATTATTGTCAGGGTGCACCAAATGCAATGTTTTTGGCCAATGCCAAAATTACATTTTGGTCGATTTCTGAAGAATATCCCTCATAAGATTTTCTTTGAATGAATCAAACGTACAAGTTGAGTCCAACATACAATTGTATGTAAAAAAAAAAACAAAACCAAAAAACAAATATGAAACAACCTTTAATATAACATAAGACATATTTCTGCCACTGGGGGAGAAACATGTTAATTATTTAAACTTTTAGTAGTATTTCACTGCATCCCTCATTGTTTACCTGAACATCTCCTCTGGTCCAAAGCCATTTTATCACAAAACAGCTGTTGTAGTTATTCAAATTTGATTTATATAGCACCACACCATAAGAAAAATAATCTCACAGTACTTTACATTTATATGAGTCGAACCTAGAATGTTCTTGCACATAGTCAGACTCGTTCTCCAGTGTGCCACGTTATCACATCTATTTTTGTTTGGATAGTTTGTGAATAGAAATATTTTCACAATTTAATATTATTATTTTTGCTCAACAACAAAGAGAAACATTTGTTGCCATCATTATTCATAGGTTATTATGCTATTGTTCTCCGAGTCCGCCCACTAGAGATCAAACTGGGTTTAATGTGGAACCATATGACTTTCATCACCAATTTTTCCATGAAATCTGTAAAACTTGTGTCATAAGCCAAGTATGAATCTGTAAGTCTTTCCGTGATTATTCACCTGAATCTCATCCCTCACAATGAACAATTTCAAAGTGTACTCCACCATAATCACTTCTTTTTATTTACAAACAGCCAGTAGGTCAGTCAGGCATTTTTGGAAATTTGTCACAACGTACATTGTGTGAAGTGGAGCTCCACTTCACACAGCCACATTATGGCCGCAGCAGCAACAAAACACAGAAACGCCTCCATTGCCTTTTGCTACTGTTAATGCTTATAGCTCAGCATGTCGTGACAAATTTCCAAGAATTCCCCAGTGACCTCCCTGCTCTGTTTGTAAACTAATGAACAGTTTATGGTGGTGTACACTTGGAAATTGTTCACCGTGAGTGAAAGAGGTTCAGTAGGGCTGGGAGAAAAAAATTGATTCACGTATGTATCAGGATTTTTTTTGTTTTACGATTGTCTCCAGCGGAGGACAAAATAATTTTCTTCGACTATGACGCTATAGCCCTTCCCAGAAAAACTTGAAGGGAAGACAGAATGGCAGACAACTTGCAAAAAATGCTCGGAGCTAAAACCAGCCATCATCACATTTTAAGTCAAAAGTGTGGACACATTTTGGATTTTTTTTTGCTTTGAAGGAAAGAGCAGAGCTGGACATGTGGAAAGCTATTTGTAACCTCTGTAACACACATGTGGCATACTGTGGAAACACCCCAAACGTTACTGCGCACTTAGGAAGACACCATCCTGAGGTAAATGCAGGAACAGCTAAATAAATACTGGAGAAAATACAGTTTATATTGTACATTTGTTTGGTTTAAATATATTACTGCTAAATAAATATTAACTGACTCACATATGATGTGCATTTTTTTGGGAAATATTGCTCCTGATATGATCTGTAGGCATCATCATTCAGCTTTTTCACATGGTCTGGTGTTAAAAAAGCAAGCAAAAGATCGGGAATATCAAAGAATCGCAATTTAAATCGAATCGGTACCCAAAAAAATCTTAAAAGAATCGAATGGACATCAAAGCATATCGTCCCTGCCCTAACATTCAGGTAAGTAATCACAGAAAGGGTAACAGATTCATGATACTTTGGCTATGACTTGGGTTTTACAGATTCGCTGAAAAATATATGACAAAAATCTTACTCAGCTTTAACATCATTGAGTTCGACACTCCTGATCTAAAAGAACCATGGTGCTGTTTCTGGGTTTGTCCTCAGGTGGAGACACCCTTCGTCTGGATCAGATCTTGGACTGGTGGAGGGAGAAGAACGGTAGCTTTTGTTCCAGACTCATTTTGGTGCTCGACTGCAAAGACTCGCTACAGTGGACAAAGGAGGTCAGGAAGGTGGAGGGTGTGTACGTGGCAGTGCAGGGGGCAACGCTTGCAAGAGTGACGGACATGGAAGTAGAAGACCCCCCTCAGCTGGGAGACTTCACCTCTCAGTGGGTGGAATATAACTGCAAGTCCAACAGTGACACCAGGTGGTCTGAGAGAGGCAGGGCGGTCTGCGCCCACTACGGCCTCTCCAGACACTGGAGCGACTACACGCTACACCTGCCCACAGGAAGTGATGTCACGAACCACTGGAGCATGTACTTCCCGCGGATGACGTACCCGGTGGTGCAGCTGGCCCTGTGGTGCAGCGGTCTGAACCTGCTGTGGTTCTGCGGCGTCTGCCTGCGATGTGTCAAAAGAATCAAACTGAACTGGTTCCCGCCGGCCGTACTGGACACTGGCCAAGGGTTCAAACTAGTCCGATCCTAGACGAACGTCAAATCTGTATTTCACGGAAGAAAAATATTTATATTTCAGAATATTTTAATGAGGTGTTTGGACCCTGGAGTTTAGGCAGCTATTTGGATTGTAACGTCATTGCTAAACGGTGCCCAGATGATTACTGATGCAAAACATTACTTAGTTACTGATTGGTGTGTATATTTAATTTTTTTTTATATATATGCCTTGCAAAATGTTTTTTTTTTTGTTTGTTTTTAATTGAGACATTAACATCCCTGTTAGATGAATATGTACAATGAGTTTTCAGAGCATATTGACAGAATTTTGCACATTTTTGCATGTGTTTACGGTTGGTCTTGATTCCACGTCAAATTTTTCTACATATATCGTGTGCCTTAAACTGTTTAATTACCAAAGATAATTATACGATCTCAGCTGACGTCTTTGTCAGGAAACCAAAGTTCTAGAGCACATCTCAGGCCGTTTGTTTCTAGAGGTCAGATTCAGTACACTGTTATAGTAGATGGGGCAGTTCCTACGACACTATGCATTTTATTACGGAAGAGCTCAGTATATTCTGTTCTACTGCTTTCTGTTCTCAACAGTTTTTTTAATGTTTTTGATTTGGCTTTTAAATCTATTCCAGATGCTTCAGATTTTAGCTTTACCTATATAGAAAAATACGCTATAAGAAGATGTGAGACTGACACAAACCAGGAATGTATGTGAAGTGTGTTAAACTATGCAACTTTATTTTATTCAGGTTGATGTGTATGGTAAGGATGGACCTTTGGGTGATTGATAGATGGAACTATGCAATTAAAAAAAACCCTATGCAGACATGACCTACGCACAGATCTTCAGCTGCTCTTAATGTTTCTCACTGGACATAACCTGCGTTCACAGTTAGAGGTTTTTTTTTCAGTTATACAATGACAGATGTGTGTAATTTTCCATTCCTTATGTCAGGTGCTCTTCCACGTCCTGAGTGTAATCAATTCTGTTTTACAGTCACATCTTGAAGGTTTCCTTAAAAATGTAAATTCCTACTAACTGTAAGGGACAACACAGCCAAAGATGTCAAGCTGTTCATTTGTCAGTTTGAATTAAATAACTCGAAATGAAAGATCTCCTCCTTAAAACCCTGAATAAATTGAGTCATGATTAAGTTAATATTGGAAAGTGTATATTTTGTTCATGTGTTTTTATGTACTACTGACCATTTTTGTTCCATATCATTATACTCGGAGCATAAGAGCCAAAGTCCTACACTATATGGATGTAAGTATTAGGAGATGTTGAATTCAAGTGTCTCTTTTTCTCATGCATCAAACCTAGGTTAATATTGTGACAAGTATATTGATTATTAATATTGGTGTTTTTATCACAAATCAGAACGAACAGGACATCTTACAGCTGTATCAGTTTGTTTTCCATGTATTCTTTGTTGAGTATTCAAAATTTACATACAACCCAGTTATATTTTTTTCCCCTAACAAAAGAATATCTCTCAAGAAACCCCCCCCCCCCCCCCCGCATACATACATATGGATGACAAAATAGTAATAAAACACAGCATTGACAATATCCAAACAAATAGCTAAACTAAATCAGAGTTAGAATGTATCAACCTAGATATCAAAAAGGATTATAGTGTGTTCCAAGTTGATCTGAATAGCCTATTAACATTCTGCTCTATTAAACTACCAAATATATTAGTCTACCAAACGTGACATAGCATTGACTGAAGACAGAAAAGAACCCCATGTCTTAGAAAAGTTATCTGAAAAACCTTTCATGCTAAACTTAATTTTCTCTTAAGTGAATGAAGGACATTTGATCTCTTACAACTGTATCAATTATGTGTTTTTGTCCGTATAGTTTATAAACATATATTTTCCCTTAAAGTTTAATGAGATTTTTATACCTATGAGATGTGAAGAAAGTAGATGGTTAATTGTGATAGAAAATGATTTAGTCCAAGCACAATATTTAAAAAATGTAGAGGTGGAATATAACAAAAAAATAAATAAAAATCATGGTTGAGAGATATGAAGTAAAGACATTTCTGAGGCATTTTGGAACCAATGATGACAAAATGTTAAACTAAATTAAACAATGCAGTGTTATTTATTCCAATATAAAACTATATTATGACATTTGCAGAGGCAGTTCTACAGGGTGGCAGCAAGGGGCATTTTCCCCAGTGAATATCTCATTCTGCCACCCCATTTTATTTTCAATAGTATGTCAATTAAAATACTCATTCATTAAAAAAATACATAATTTAGTGATTTATTGACCGAAATTCACTTACACTCATTCCAGTCTATTTATGACAAAACATTTTTTATTTTTTTTTTTTAATATCCTACCCTACCTAGTGAATTATTTTTAATCCATAGACTGCAGCCCCCCACCGCTCCCTCTCTGAATTTATTGCCCCACCTGTGCAATCTCTAGAACCACCCCTGGACATTTGTCATTATTGTTTTGTATCCCAGACATGTTTGAAAATATTTTTGTCCATATAGTGTAGGACTTATGCCATGAGGCTGACGATATAGAACTATTACAGTGTCCAACAAATGTTCAAAACAGAAATACATCTCCACATAACTTGACCTAAATGTCTAATATTTTTGTCGACCTGCTCAGTCTATTGTGGTTATTTCTGTTCCCTGAAAAATGTCAGTGGGAAGAGAACTGTGTCACTGAAAGGACAAGTAATTCTGTAAATGTAGACAGTAGATGGTGTGTTTTTTAACTTCCTTCACACCCACACAGGACCCTTTTAAAAGCATGTTTCTGCAGGATGATGTGTGTGTCATTTGTAAATCTATAGCTTCCATCTCCTCCTACAGCTGCCATTTATTACAGCAATAACTAAGTGAACCAGGGGTGTCAAACATGCAGCTCACAAACCAAAACCAGCCCACTTAAAGGCCCGATCCGGCTCGTGGGAAGAGTTAGTGATATACAAAACCTACATCTTTGGTAACAGTCGAGGGTAGGGGCCCAGGGGCCAAATGCGACCCACCAAAGGTTTCAATCGGGCCCAAATGAATTTGCAAAAATACCACAATCAACAGTGGAACTCATTTTAGTGCAGTATTCTAATATGATCTGCAGTAAAATAATATGACCTACAAAAAATTACTTCATATTTTCTTCTGGGTTTAATTTAAAAAATATATGACTTCTATAAATACTGATAACTTCACATTTTTGTCCTTTTTTAGTGCAAAAAATAACATTAAATTATGAAAATGTTAACATTTACTGTCAGTACACTGCTTTAAAAACAGTTCTTTTTTTCTGTTTTGGGGCACAGGAAGGTTTTAATACAAGTAAAACAAATAACTAAACACATTTGAATCCTTTTGTCTCCTGTGTCCTCTGTCAAGTACAACTGACAAATAAACAAGGCAGTCAAAGACAGCAGACCTCCGCCAAGGCATGATATTGCATCATATTACGTCAAAACGTGACGTGGTCAAGCCATAGGTGTTGACCCATCTGAGCCCAGGAACATTGTCCTGATAGAAAAACTAGTCCTAACAGTTTGGGAACAGTGTCAGAGCAGAGGTCCAATTATTTTCAATAGTTACTTTTTGGATTTACATGACTTTTGTGGTACTAGTAGCACTGTTATTGCTTATTGTTAGAAGATAGTGATGGATACAGTAGTGGTGCTCACTTCTAATTCTTAAAGCTGTCATTCCATGGTTATTTCAGTAATATTACTGTGTTTTCTATTGGTATTGAATACATTGTTTGTTGGTTCTATTTTTTTTTTAAAAAAAACAACAATTCCATTGCTTTGTTTCAAGCTTTTTTTTTCACGGTAGAAAATTGACTTGAGGTCGAACAACACACTTTACCGAGACTTCCTCATACATCTCCATGACGCGATCGCGAGGCGTTTCTGATTGGCTCAGAATGCATGAAGGAACACTCCCCCCTCCCCTCTGCTGTATGTGTGTTTTCCCTTTACCCAAGTAACATCTAGCTAGGTTTCGTGCCATTGCTTGTTCTGAAAACGTGCAGGGAACAAAACGAAGCTTTATTTCCACAGAGAGTACATGAACCAGTTTGATCCGCCATTTTTTTCCCCAGTCCGTGCAGCAGCTACTGTGGCGCGATCTTTTCTTGTAGATGCTAATGCTAATGCTACTTCAGATTCGCTGCCGGGGTTAGGGTTTGACCCCACGTGGGTGATTGTCAAGTCCATCTGACGTTGTTTTGTGGAGGTGACAAACCCACTTTCAAAGGCAGCATTTGTTGGTAAGTCTGGGTGACCCATCAGATCCCAAAAGGAGCATGCAAAGTAGTTTTCAGCGGAATGACACATTTAAATAAGATGTGGATCAGGTGTTTATTCAGTAATATAAGATGTGATTGTGTTGGAATATAACAGACACAGGAATGGAATGGCTGTCATGATATCAGAAGAAATTGCAGTGGTCTTTGAAATGTTTTTGGTACTGTATGTTCAAACCTTTGGGCCTTTGTTTTTTTTTTGTTTTTTTTGCTTGCTGACGAAATTAAGGTTAAATTCCAAAAAAGAAAATAATCACACGGAAAACATTGCAGTACAGTACCTCAGTTTCATCCAAAGTCACAATAACATTTTGAATATTTGTTTTAATCTTGTAGATCTTATTAAAACAAACACTGACAACCAAATCCAAGTTTTCAGTTTATTTTATTGAAAACATTATAAAATTATGTGTTGCAGCAGCATATTTCAGTTTCTGATCTATAACATGTTCACATTTTACACAAACCCAGTCAAAAATGGCTTTTACAGTAAGTTTCCAATAATCAGTGTCAAAGAGACTAGAATATACAGGGCAGATACAGTAACAGGTCCTTTACTGCCCCTGTGTGGCTGTCAGTTGAACTACAATAACCTTCTCAACACACTAAAGGAAAAATATGACCTGGAATGGCTGGACTTGGATGATGCCAAACAAAAGTGCTTCAGCCTGTCCAAGCTGCGAACGTGAACATCACACAGTGTATTCCCCAGCATCAAAGAAAAGAGGAAACTTTCTGAACTTCTACCCAGTTGTGAAGTGACTGAATCAGCACAGCACAGAATGAGGAGTAAAACCTTGACGTATCAACTAAAGAGATTTTTTAAGGTTTGCACAGCAATCTCTGAAAACAAAATCAAGGTAACAGCATTAACTACGAAAAAGCTCTGCAAAAAAAAAAAAAAGATAAATAAAAATGTGCATGTGGCGGCTAGAGAGAGAAAAATAAGAACTTATTAAGCAGACCCTCCAATTTCAACAGCAGATTTTGCTTTTACATTCACAAGAAAGTTACTATTGCGTTAACACGAACCTAATTTACAACAACGGATCTAAACTAGATTCAGATTCATCTACTTTTCCATCAGTTCTGTGGTCGGTAACCACACAAGAAGAAACGCACTCTTTACGACAGATATAAAGACTACAAGACCTAAATCAGGCGTATCTCTGGGAACATCTAGATTATATGAAATGAAAAAAAAAACCAAACAAACATTGACATAAACCTTGAATTTGATCATGATTTTTTATGTAAAGCTATTGATTTGTAGAAACTCACAACATTTAACTTCGTAATTTTAAATAAAATCAGCTTTTACATACTTAGTGCTCTTTATTTGAGATTAAATATCGGTGATTACATTTCCATGTTTTATATTTATATCTCCACAAACTAACTTTGGTTTCAGTATTCTGACCTCCTGATCTTTTTTACAAAACACTGACGTCATTCATACCGATTCCTTTGGAAGTCTGCTTGAGTTGAAATCAGATGAGTCTAAATAAGGGTTTATAGCTGCTTAAGTGGCTCGAGTGGGTCTGGGTGGCATTTTATGGCTTAAGCGAGAATGCGATCTAAGCTTTGGCTGATTGCAAGTGCAATACGTCAACTCCCACGGAGCTGGAAAGGTTAGCCCTTTCCCAAACAGACACACGGCGAAACCAAAAATTCATTCCTTTCTCCGGGTTGAGACTGGAGCTTGTTTTGCCTCAGCTCATTCAGCAAAGGTTTGAATAAAACTCAGGAGTTAAAAACTAAACTAAACTAAACAAAAACTTTTGGCTTAAAAAGGAATCTGACATGAAATCAAATCCTGATGTGACTGAACGTAGCATCAGCTTAATTTACAGCCCTGTTAGAGGAACATCCAGAACTCGGTCCATAGTTCATGTGCTGTGTATGAGCCAATTTGACTGCAAACTGAACACAGCTTTCTTTTAGTGTGATTGTCTTGGATGTATTAATTTGAGCGCTGCAGATTTTTCTGTACCTCATTTAACATTAAGTACAAGCTAGTGTTCAGAACTAATTTATCCTAAAGAAATAACAACAAAATATCTACAAAAATAGACAGCCAAACTATGTCCCATCATATATAACATTATATATGATGGGATATAGTATAGGATATATATATATATATATATATATATATATATATATATATATATATATATATATATATATATAACCAGATAAATACCTAGAATATGGTACATTTGAATTTTTCTTTTAATAAACTTGTTTCCCAGAATGAAGCCTGAGAGGAGAGAAGGGCTTTGGCCAGTTTTCCTCTCTGTTGGACCGAGGGAGCATCCCCAATAGTTACATTAACCACCTCAAATCTCAGTATTTCTAGGAATGACAAACTTCTGTTGAGTAAATAAAGAGCTGGTTTTTGTCTCAAACATGTAAACAATGTATTATGAGTCTAGAAGAAAATCTAGAGTATTTGAAATCATTTAAAAAAAAAAAAAATCACTTGACAACCACTTTAATCCGACTTAACTTGAAGAAGTGGACAGTTTTAAGTTCAGAGAAATGTACTGTTATTACTGCTGCTTGACAATGTTGTGCCCAAATGCTAGGCTGATACTTAAGATTGCATAGCAGTGGACAAAAACAACAATAACAATAATAATAATAATAATAATTAAAAAAAAAAAAACTAATCCAGATCAGTCATTACACCTACATATACTCTTAACTGCTGTTCTAACTACTCTCCCTTTTCTCACCTGCACTCATGTGACACCACGACGTACGACAAAGCATATTTACAGAAGCACATTGGCGGACATATTCCTGACACTCCTGGTTTTCTACAACAAGGTGCAGCTGAGAAAGTGAAACCTTGGTCTATTTATCCAGCTATTTCGTTTCTTCCACGTCATCACCCCACATCCAAAGTCGCATATAAATAACACAAAATGTATCTCCTGCGTATAGCTCCCCAAATATTTAAAAATAGAATGAGGTAAATTGCTGTAGCATGACATTAACTAGACAGTGCGCCTACTAAAGATCGCCCCCTTCCTTTCACCTGTTGAATATCTACTTGATTCACGTAGGCACAAGAACGGTCGACACTGTACATACAGCTGACATGTCCATCTGTTTGCTTCATGTGTGTTGGTTTGTCATGACTTTTGCTCATTATTTTTTTCTCCTTTTTCGTTCACCCCCCCCCCCCCCCCCCCCCCCCCCCCCCCCCCCCCCCCCCGCGCGCCTTACTAAACCTCGTCCTTCCCCAGCTCCACCCGGCGTTCCCCCTCAGGACTTCCTTTGCCGCAGTGTCTCCGAGCTGCCGTTGAGTTTGCTCCGCCCAGAGGGAGTGGATGGGCTGCCGTTTCCCAGAGGGCCTTCCTGTTTGCGCCGACGGGTTTCTTTGTAGCGGAGCGTGATGTCACTGAAATGAGAACGTTAGGAGCAGAAAATTAGCATTCAGGGATTTTTTTTTTTCCTCATCTTAATGCGTTTTCAATCCACTGTTCTTACTCAAGTTTTGTTTCCCTTACCAAAATATATGAATATAGATATATTAACACTCACCATTTACCAACCTATCAAAATACAGATAGAAAACTACAGTATACCAGGATGTTTGTAAAGTTAAAAGTAGAGCTGCACGATATTAGAAAAAATTACATTGCGATTTTTTTAAAGGAGTCATTCCATCATCATTTCATTAACATGGGGAGCTTAAGTCTCCGCCCCTTCCCAAAGGCTCATGGGGCCTGAGATCAGAAAATTAATGAATGGTATTCAATGGGAAATACAATGCTAAAATCGTATCTGGTTTGTCATCATAATAAATGATAATTATTGATGTGTGTTTCAACTGCTTCTTTTAACAAACGGCTGATTAATTTGAGAGTAAAACCCGTTAATAATTTGGACTACATGCCTGGTGCGCATGTGACGTCACCACAGACTCCACACCACAGCATAAGCGGAGTGAGACATCACATAAGCGACCCATTGTAGTCTCTTACTAAGCCCACATAAAACCTAACGCCACATTTGCTCCCCATCAAAAACAGGTGGTCTGCCTATGCCACATCAAATATTTCTTATTAACCGCTATCATCTGTGAATTTCAGAGCACTTGTCAAACAGAATCAGAATTTAGCTCGATTCGCTCCATTCACTCCCATTCAAATTTTTTGCGAGCTAAGCACCCATGGACCGGAAGTAGAAGGACGTGACTTAACCTCTCCATTGCTGTGTTCTCCATTTGTGTGTTTGCTGTATTAAAAAAATGTAATAAAATGTCCGTCAGTCTTCTCTTGTAGATGCTAATGTAAATGCTAATGCTACTTCAGATTCACTGCAACCCCCATGTGAATAACGCTAAAGTCCATTTGACGTCACATGGACTGGCTTTTTCGGGGTCCCTCCTTCCTCTTGTTCTTTTTTATGAATGATAAATATACCTAGTGAAGGAGACAAACCACTTTCAAAGGCAGCATGTGTTAGTAACTCGGGTTGACCCATCAGATTCCAAAAGGAGCGTGGAAAAGTGCTTTTCAGCGGAATGACACCTTTAACCCTGCGATATGAAAAACTACTCGGGAGTATAGAACAGCTGTGTGGTGCCGACACAAATAGTCAAACAGATCAGTGATCAACACAGGACATATGTTTCAGTATTATTCTTCTTGTAGCCGAAATAATTCCACATAACTGATGTTGCTTTTCTTTCTGGCACCGAGCCTCGAGTTTTGGGTAATTTTTCTCTTGTTCGTTGCTCATTTTTCAGTCTTGTTACCAGTGATTCACTCCAAACTGGTTCAGAATAATTGTGATGTGCTCAGTGTGTGTCAGGTTCTATTGAAATTAGATGAGAAAATGTTGAGCTCATTTGTCTCCTACATTACAGGACCTGTCATATGACTATTGCACACACGTCTTTGTTTTTACAAGTTCTTTCTAGTGGAATATTTACAAATCCATTGTATACATGTACATAAACCACCCTATATTTGGAATAACACACCATCATATATATGAAAAACACGGGCTCAACAGCACTTTTGTCATTTGTTTTTTGATTCATCTTATTAAAATATAAGACTTAGCACATTTAATGTCTGCAGCAGATACTTTCTAAAAAAAAATTGTCGACCAGTGTAATGTTTCAGCTGGAACAACTTACTTAATCTGACTGATCCAGTAAGTGTCCTCTCATGTCTGTAATTTTTAACAGACTGGACACCCTCAGGCTTGATCAGGGACATGAGGCTTGTGACAGAATACTTCAGGGAGCATGACGCATCATTTTCACGCATGAATTAGGCTCCAAAAAGTCCAGACTCTAATTTTGGATGATGAAGACTTGATGCAGCATCTGATTCTCCATCACTACCAATCAAAAATGAATGCAACTATGGATGGAAAAAATATGATGAACCTGACTACACTACATAAGCATTATGTAACAAAAAAAAAAAGTCAAATAAAATGTCTCCTGTAATCAAAACCAAAGGTGGTGCCATTAAATATTGCCTGTGTGACTATTTTTTTGGCTGGGCAGTGTACATTGATATCTGTAACAACTTCCATGTTATAAACCGACACATTATGGACCATTATAAGTAAAGGCCAATTTAGAATATTTTTTAAAAATTCATCCAAAATTGAAAAACCAAAGTATCTCAAAGCTGTAAACAGACTTTAGAGACATTGTTTGAAGTTACATAAAACAACTAGAAATTAATCTGACCTGTAGTTGCATCAGGGAAGACCTTTGAAGAAATCATTAAGGCAGACAACCGACACATTAACTGGTGATCGATGCAGTTGTGTTACAGAAGCTACAGTTTATACATTTATTTATTTAACCACCGTTATATAACACAGTCAAACTCCAGACAAAGACACTGTTGTTACGTTGTTTTTCAGAGGAACCCATGAGCCAAAGTTTCAGACCGGTACTATTTATGCCCTTTGTTGGCGTCAGCGTGCTTTGTGCAGTCATGAGATATTAAATAACAAAACTTCATCAATGCTAAAACTGACTCAAAATGTTCTGATTTTATGACATTTATGTGTCCCAGGTTAAAACAGAGCACCTATAGACTGCCATGAGTTTAGCAAATGTATAAAACTGCAGCAGCAAACCTGTAACATTGACATAATAAAGTTAAACACTGCTGGAAATGATAATGTTTTGTTAATGGGGCCAGAGTTTAACTGGGCAAAGCTGTATTTGCAGAGGCCTTTTCCCACATGGTTTCGGTTTCTTTGCTTTGGTTTTGAGTAAGGCCATGAGCTGTGTTAGAATGACATAGTCGACATGATTTCACATCATATTACAATATTACGTTCATATTCTGTCATTTTACAGGGGGTTTTATTAAAAAAAGTAGACTCCAAAAAACAGCGTAAAAACTAAATTCGAAGATATTTTGAAAATCTGGGGTTGAAAATGTTGCTTTTTACAAATCTTTGTATTGATGGTAGGCTGTTAACATGTAATTTTTTTTTTCCTGTTTAAATGTATGCAAGTAAAAGACCAATGGGACTTGTCATCCATGCCAATAGATCTCACAGATCCCTTACATTTCCATGTGCAAAACACTGTTATTGTACACAATTCAAATTAGCTTTGTTCCCCGATGCATGAAAACTGAAACAGGACACTTGTGTCAATCAAAGGAGAATTACATTGTCAAACATATATGCATGTAAAATGTTTTTGCATTTTGGTTTTATGTAGTGTTTTTCTGAGTCTGCTTTTCCCTCATACATCCTGTATTTATATCATTCTATTTTCCTTGGAGATCAGTGGCTTTGATTATCATTACATCATGTTAGATTTGAATATTTTTTGTCATTTTCATCCTCAGGGTTTGTTTACATGATAATATATCAGTATTTTTTCGGCGTGACATCTGTCATTTTATAATTGACCATATTTGTGATAATTAAGTTTGCAGGATGTTTTATTTGGTTTTACCACTTTTATCAAGAAGCTGGAGAAGGAATGTTGTCTTTGTAACTTAATTATTATTTTAGCTAAATTCCACATTCATACAGTGCAAGGTAATGAGAATTAAGCCTTTGTTTATATATTTTCTGAAGGAACTAGAGATGTATGTTAAAACCATTTCTGCCTCACTAAACAAAGAAGCAAACAAAACTGTGAAACTGTATACATTTTTATATTGTGTTGTAAATATATGTTTCTGCTTTGTTTATGTATGTGTACTACATAACCCCTGCTGCATAGTTATTGTATATTTCTTTCTTCTTTCTTTACATTTCTGTACTTGTCTGAGTTTCAACCATTAAAAGTACTTTCACTCACAATCAAACACTTAATGGGAAGTATCCTGAAACGATCAAACACTATGTAACCAAATCCTGTTACAAACCCCAAGTGAAACAATCTGTTAGTACAGCTTCACCCAAGTTTTAGTAACTACACAGTTTCATGCTTCAGTGTTGGCTGTGAGTGACGACCTCAGCTGTGTGACTGGAGGGAGATGCACAAAGAGACACAGACTCATCACATGAGGCAGTTTAGTTGAAGAAGTCAGCATGCTGACTTACAAAGTGTGCAAACAGTTCCTGTACTTTTCATTCACTGGGTTGTCCCTTCTACTGTGCGAGTGCTTTCTAGCTGTGTGTTCATCTCTACACGGACTGAATCAGAGAAACAAAAACGAAACGCAGATATGGAGAAAAACAAAAGTAGAAAATGAGA
The DNA here is from genome assembly GCA_020466265.1 of Siphamia tubifer. Lineage (NCBI taxonomy): Eukaryota > Metazoa > Chordata > Actinopteri > Kurtiformes > Apogonidae > Siphamia > Siphamia tubifer. The sequence goes on from CM035788.1 coordinate 35,656,145, forward strand.
AGAATAGAATGGCAAAGAAGGTCAGTGCCGAGTGCCATGCGGGATGTGAACCCATATGAAATTATACACTGACAGTCAATGAAAACGTCCAGGTAACATTTATGTGATGATCCTGATCTGAAGTCGTCACTCTTTCACATCCAGGACGTGGTCGGTCTGCCACAGACCCAGTCTCTCCATGTCGTTGAACAAGACGTCGGATGGTGTGATGAGAACAGTTAAATCGACGCCCAACTTCGGAATAACTTAGACCGGCTTGCACCATGCCAAGGGCACGCCATCTTTCATCTGGATTTAACCGTGGCATCTTGAACGTACGGAATCAAAAATTCAGCCTTTTCATTGCCTTTATAGAGGCTTCCCAACCCATCCTTTAAACCGTTCACAAATGTTTGTTTTTGTCCCCAACAGTACTTTGACCTGATTTCCAAAGACCACTCCCTGTGGACTAGTGAAAACTGTTTGGGAAGTGTAAGACTCAGAAATGAGTTCTATACACGCTATTCTATAGAAACTATTCAAACCCAACATTTCCCAAACTACTTAATGCATTATATAATGAATCATTGGCCTGGACGGTTTCATTGACTGTCAGTATATTTCAGATGCTTCAAGGATCTGTAAAATCATATGAATATCATATGAATTCATACAAACAGCAACGTATTAAAGTGGAAATAAAAGTGGATAGAAGGGAATGAACCGGGCAAAGCAGCTTACTCTTATACCTACCTCCCTGGACACGGACATTACTGCATTACTGCTGAGCATGGAGAGGACGTTTAGGGAAGGAGAACAGGAGGCAGGAAGGGGGAGAAAACAGACGAGAAGCTTAACATGCTGAGGCAGGGCTACACGACACAACAGAAAGTGAAGAAAAAGAAGAAGTCAGCTCCGATTATGGAAAAAAAGTACAATCATATACTGATATACTTCCTAAAAAGTCCAGTATCCGAGTATTGTCTGTGTAAACATAACTTTAATGAAACTACTAAGAATGAATGTTGCTTTTGCAGTGAGTGATTGACAACAAGAGCAAGGTGTGCCATTTGTTTTAGCATCCTTTCAGGAACCGCACGTCTTGCAGAATCACCTCTTCCCTCCTTTTGTAAGAGTTATCCTTTGTCATAGTAAAGCTGTATTTTATACCAACACTGCTGAAAACACAGCTCAAAGACAAAATCATGCTTATTCCCATATTTGCATTGCTGCTGCATATCCTTGCCCTTGTAAAAGAGGCGCTGAACATTAATGGGATATTTCCTGGTTAAATAAATAATAAAAATGTGTAATTTGCCGGCAAAACCTTAACTAATAGTGCAGCATTATTTAGCTAATAGGTTGCATCTTTCAGCTTTTGAAAGATGCAACCTTTAAAACTATGTTTCACTTCTTACCGAATGAAGAACCGCCACAGGGTCCATGTAAATATGAGGATGATGCCTAAGATCCAGCACTGGATGATGAAGAAGGGGATCGGAAGCATGATGGTGTTGGGGTCATATTTGACGACTATGAGAAACTCGGTCACTGTGATGGCAGCCACAAGCCACGCCTGCTGGCCAAGCTTCTTATGGAATTTCCTAGTGGAAAGAAGAAAAAAGAGGCAGAGAATGTTTTGATTTATAATACAAAAAAAATAAAAAAATAAAAAAAAAAACACTCCATCAACCATCTATATTATAAAAGCCAAGTGGCCTCTGTGTGCGTACGTGAATGTGTCCTGGGTTTCACACAAAATCAGGAAAGAGTTGAATGCTGCCGTTCGGTAGCCTAGCCACGCTATCCCCATTCATTTCATGTATGAGTCTAATAAATACTACTCAATTAGGGAACTGGTTAACTTGTATGTAACTATTTAAGATACATATATATTTTTGCACTAGTTCATTTTGCTACTAATTATTATTGTACTGTCCCATATTATTTTATTTCCACTTTATTTTGTATATTGTATATAGCCAATACCTCTGTATTTAATTCGGTAGATATATTTAACATTTCATGTCCTTGTCTGATACGGCACAAGTACAACTGTTAATGCCTGTAGTGCTGCAGGCAACAACTAAATGTCCCAACTTGGGATGAATAAAGTACATCTATCTATCTATCTATCTATAGGCAGGGGAGGCAGGCAAAAAGGTTCTTTCAAATCCCTCTGTATGCAATAGGATGGTACTACAACCAATCAGCGTAATCTTTAGGATGACATAGACGCTGGAAAGTTCACGGAGGAGTCCAGAGAAATATACAAATGACTAAACAAAATTAGGGATTAACGACTGCTGTCACTTCTGTAAAATTAATTTAAAACTTGCTGGTGTTTTCTCACATTCTTCACTCATCTTTGATAAAAGAAAATCGCCACCGAGTCGGCAGTCATCTATCATCGTTGTTCTTCTTCTATGGTTGTTTCTCTCCAAATTGTCACCGCTCTGTCATCACTTTGTTACGCCCTCTGACTCTAAACTTCATCGTGATTCGTCAGCCAGTTTCAGGGAAATCTAGCCAAAAGTTACATTGAGCATAACTAGACATTCCCCAGTAGCAAATTAGATTTGCTGCCGCTAGGGGCGTGTAGCGCGGCTAGGCTAGCCATTTGGTATATGCATGTATTTTTGATCAAGGAAGAGACTAGAAACAACACCAAGTTGATAAGACCAATACTTTGGGAGATATTAGTAATTTTGGAATACAATAGCCTTATAATGACGTTGCGGTACCCAGAACATTTTGGTGGTGACTGTTGGACTAATGTGGTACAGCACGCACAAATACACAACAGCATATAAACTACCATATAGATGCCTACAGGTCAACGTGCTTGGGTAAATTTGTTATTACAAATTACGTTTCCTATAAAAGCCACAAGGTTGTTGATCGGCCTGAAAGCAGAAGCACTTTCTACATTAGGGGTGGCCAACCCTGGTCCTTGGGGGGGGGGGCATACCTGATTCAAATGACAATAGACTGATAAACGATAGGGGTGAGAGCTCATAAGCTACATTTCCTCTCACTCCTTTTCAAGTATGACTTTGTTTCTTATTTTCTTTATGTGTATTGTTAGCTTCTTAGAATTGTTATTTGAATGTTGTGTTGTATGTGGACTCTGTACCACTTCATACTCAAAATAAATCAATTTAAAAAAACCAGATAAATCTATCATCAAGCCCTGCAGAAGCCTGATAACGGCTGTCAGGCATGCTGAAGAGGGAAACATCTAAAACATGCAGGACAGGGGCCCTCGAGGACCAGGGTTGGCCACCCCCTGTTCTACACATTACTAAAAAAGGAACCTGTCTAGATCCACCAAGATAATGGGTAAAACCTGAGCCTAAGGGTTAAAGTGCCATGTGATCAATGCTCAATTACAACTCATGACAAATTTTTTGGTTTTTCCATTCACTCTGTTTTTGTTTTTTTTAATCCAATATACGTTTCCACTTTAAAAGTAACATTGCTAAACTGTGCTACAAAAGCAGTCACAAACATTCATATAATCTCCTTCAATAAACGTAAAACACAGTGAATATACTTTAATGTAAAACTAAAGTATGTCAGTATTGTCAGACTTCACTACACTGTAAAATGTTCCTGTCATTATTTTAGCATTATACTTGATTATTTGGACTTATTTTATGTATATGCAGCCTTTGAGCACCTTTAGAATGTTAGGGTCTCCCTCCAGTGCAGAGTGCATTAAAATTACATTAAAGTTGCATGAATTCAAATCTGACATTTGACAATAAGGTCATATTGAAAAGAAATTAGCTCCATCTCTGGACCAGATATGGAAGTGGCCTGGACATATTCCTGATATTTACTCTGTCGCACAATCAACAAGGCAGATCTATGTCACATGAGTGAATAGATCTGAATTTCGGTTAGTTTAGCCTGCAGAATAAACACAAATGAACATCACTGTGCTGCAGTCAGTTGCATTAGAATGTAATTACATATAAATGACAAAACATAAGAGGCAAAACACTCAAAAAACCCCAGTATTTCTTCACACAAACATTGTAGTTCATCATTTATCAGAGAAAAAAAATGGGGTAAGTTAACTCCTGGTTCATGTCATACAGGAGATCGCATGTACATCCTGCTTAATAACATTATAATCAGATTACTTTCAACACTTTGATGCTGTGGACTCATCTGAATTTAAACTGTTCCATTTCAGTCACTCTGGGTGGACGTGCAGTCAGAAAAAAATATTAGATAATCAAAAACAACGATTATGCAATCAAGTACCAACATCTGTGTGCATCATGACTAATACAAATGGAAAATAAAACATTGAATGCCTAAAGGCATTGTTTCTGTGAGTACAATGCCATTAAATATTGATTTAAGAACTGAAGTGATTTTGGTTATTATCAAGAAAGTCATGGAGAATGGACAGATATCAGCTCTTAAATTAAACTCATACGAGCTATTTTTTGTTGCTATCATTATATTTGTTCAAACACGCACCTTTACTTTTACCACACATTAAAAAGGAAAAAATTGAAAAAAGAAAAGAAAAAAAAAGGGTGATTAACAATTTTTCTGCGACTGTATATGTGTTCATAGCCCTTTTTTTCCTCTGTTTGTTCAGATTAGACAGAGTTGATGCTACTCTAGTACTGTTTTAGATTATGGCATTAAACTTGTTGTTGGGCTTGTTGGTTATGAAAGTCCCGCCTCCAATCAGTCTGTAATTATAGCCCAGCAAGGACCTGGGACTGCTCTGAAACTAGTTTTCCTGGCCGTGCGCCAACTCTTTGGCTGTTAAAACACAAAGAAATGGTCTGAGAATAGAAACTGGCTCTGATACAGGCCTGGATCTGCCTCAGTGGAAAAACAGTCAAGTATATTTTGGTAATAAATGTACAATTTCATGGAGCCTCATTTGAACCCGGTGACTTGTCTTCATGTGCGTTTGGACACTAACTTATTTATACAATGAGTTTATTTCACCCTGTTCTCATCAGTGTTTGACAAAAGTCTTGTTAGAAAATAATTATTACTTTTCACCACTGAATATGGATGTATGGACACTTTAGTTTTCTATTAACAGTGTGATGCAGAGACTTTGACAGATACAGAAAAATTAGGCTTTGTAATAAAATATAATGATTAAGCAGAGGGAATTAGAAATCAAGGTCCACCTTAAATATAAGCTTGCTTTGGTAAAGACTTACTACTGTCTGTGGTTCAGATTAACAGAGGCCCCCATGTCACTATTTGAGAAAACACAGTCTGCCATGGATCATTGGCTTCAGATACTGCAGGGTCTGAGTACTTCTAATGACGCAAGCACACCTCAATAGCTCACACTGGCTGCTATTTGCTGCTACTTACGGGTCATCCATAAAGTCGTAGATCTCCCTCATCGCTACACCCCCCACGTTAACGAAAAAGACTAGGCGGAGAAGCACGAGGTAGTGTTCCGGAGGCATCCATAACACAAACTTCAGGTAGAAGGTGTTCAACTCTGCTAAGAGGAACTGAAAATGAAGGAAAGAAAAAGAATTTAGACATAATCGATAATAATGATACTATATACACACCCACAGCAGACCCAGACAACAGCAGAGGATGTATAATATATCATTCATGTAATTTCTTTAATTGAATGGATAATAGTTTGTCGAGGCTCAGTATTATAAAATTATGATTTGATTGCTTCATCATTTTAACTCCTTGCAAACAGGCTCGATGGTAAATTGTATTCAGAAGAGGACATGTATTACCACGAGAACTACGTTAAGAGGATTACACAATTAAAGACTGAAGCCTGATGAAAGAACATATGCAGCCATGTAGTCAGAAAATAAACTACCGCTTAGTGTGGATATGCAACTGCTTATATGCCGTCTCTGTTGTCACCAGAATAGAATTTCCCCTAGAACAGAAACACTGTTCTTACCATGAAGATAATGCCTAACACAGCAAGCCAGCGACGAAGGTTAGACGCAGGTTTCCACTCAAACTTCACCCAGCTGTATGGGGTGAACTGGAAGGCGATGCGTTTTATTTTACCTCTGAAAGAAGAGCAGTCAGAGTTAATTATGGCACACAACAACAGTGATAGTTTTCCTGTAGAATGCCAGTAAATAATAATAATAATCTTGTGTGCCTAGTTCATCACAGGAAACGTCCTTTCATTTGAGGAAAAAACTTATTTTAAGGTCTTTAAACAAAATATGGTACGTCATCCTGTGTGCAATATTTGTTTCATCATATTTGTCAAAGAATCACATAAGAAATGCACACTACTTATTGAGGCCCTGTCCTCACGAACACATTTTGGTTTTTAGAAATTCATAACTTTCGCTGCCTTTACATCTTGTGTCTACAATATTCTAAAAAGAGAGGGTATTGTGCACAGTGCTGCCCATGTTCACTTTAAAAACACTCAGGTTGTGTAGAAAAGTAGGCAGAGAAATACACTGAACTTTAGAAATGTTGACGTAGACATCTGCATTCACTACAACAAGCCTTCCCTGATTTGTTGAGCCCCTTCTCATAAAAGTAAAAATGTTCCCCTTGACATTCAACCATCCACATATTGATATTAGCTGTTACTTGAACATTGATATTGAATTGCAGTGTTTCTGTCCTTGTCACTGTTAAACTCTTGAACAGGTAAATTCTGCATTTTACCACAACATTACTCACTACTATTCATTCAATGTGGGACAGTGTTAGCAGCTACCCTCATCATATGACATGAGTTTCAGACCTGTTAGCGTGTTTACAGATTATTTCTGAACGTTCTAGAGCAGGGGTGGGGAATCCTGGTCCATGTTTTAGATTTTTCCCTCTTCCATCACACCTGGAGGCCATTAAGTCATTATCAGGCGTCAGAGTTGGATGATGAGCTGATCATCAGTTGAATCAGATGTAATGGAAGAAGGAAATATCTAAAACATGGAGGATGCTGGCCCTCGAGGACCAGGATTCTCCACCCTTGTTCAGACAGTAAAACATTTACAGTAAAAAATAAATCAGTGTGGACGCAGTGTAAAGTCATACTTGTATGTGGGAATGTTCCACAGGCCCTGCCATTGGTAGGGCTTCATCGACAACCAGGCCAGTGTCTTCATGCCGCAGTAGATCCCCAGACCATTACACACCAATACATCCATGATCCACTGGAAAAGCAAAGAGGAGTTCCTTCACAACATTATTGGTATGAATCTTACCAAACCTCTTTTCTATACAGTATAAATACTTCATATACCGCAGTTCTTTAAACTGAACATTTATATATTCAACCTGTTGACTGTGAACTATAACAGCATAAAAACTACCATTACCATGAATGCGTGTGAATGTTTAGTTGAGGTCAGAGGGGCTTTCATCAGCCTGCCCCAGGGCAGCTGGGGCTACACATGTAAGTTTACCACCATGTGTGTGAATGTAAAAGTGAATGAATAATGGTTAATAAAATACATGCTTTGACTATGCTACATAAATGTAATCCATTATCATCATTATCATTAGTGTACACATGAAACACTGTGGCAGACCAGGAAAAGTTGTAATGTTTGTACATACGTGGTCCCACCAGCACTCTGAGAAGTTGGGTAACTGGTGTTCCAGGCTGTACTCCAAAAACTCAAACATGACACTGATGATCATACACATCCACCAGTCCCGAATCATCAAGGTCTAAGGAGGAAAGTAGAGCAAAATAGGTCTGAGTCGGAGGAAGTCAGCAGATATTGCAGAAGGCAATGTGACATTGTTCTTTATTTGACTATTTTAATTTTCTTATATGTTTTATGTAAAGCACCTTGAAATGTCCTGTACATGAAATGTGCTACCCAAATAAATTTGCCTTGCTTTTATTGCAAATGAAAGAAGGCAGACTAATCTATTTCACAGGAATGTGTCAATTCTTGGTAGATATTTATTTTTCTTTGAATGCAAACTGAAATTAATTTAATATTTTATCTCCAATTGAAGCCAAACATTTGTATGACCCATCAATTTGTGCATGTTCAGTGTGATAGCTACCTTGATGTACCATCCTAAAAAGTGAGCAGGGACAAATCCGTCCATCTTGTCCTGCAGAAACAAATGAACATGACATTCAACCCCATGCCACTGTGCCAATTTCAGTCTGGAAACACAATCATCTCAATCTATAATTTATAAACTGCACCATCATGAAATTAACATTTTATCTCTTAACAGCTTTATATTCCATTGACAATAATCAGATTGCCTGAATCATTTCAGGTGGTAATGGACCTTTGGAAAAACAAAACTTATCTGTGATAAATCATTAAACACCATCTCTTTTGTTCTAAAAAATAATGGCACCACATGTAGTTCACATTGGCATGAACCAGATATGAGTACAGTGTGTACTAGGTCATGGAAAAAACTAAACTCAGTTCCACATTATAAAGCCCAAAAAGTAAAACAACACAATTTGTAGTTTTACCACTGGGTTTTCCATCTTGTCACCCACGCAGTAGTTGTCTTTGGTGCATTTTGCTCAATAATAATTTAGTTTTTTCATTTTAATTTTTACTGTAATGACAAACTATTTCATTTGGACGATAAAGACTCCTAACATACTCATGACCTGAAAAACCTTTGCTCTATTTTGGAGAAGGACTGGGTGGTGGTGTGACCCACTCAGAGGATGAAAGCAGGCCAGCTGTAGAGACGGATAGATAGTGGACACAGCAGCAACAGCAGGCTGCCTCCCCAGGGGGGAAGGCCTGTTCCTACTGACGAGCTATAATCTGCACCAGACACAAGCCTCTGGAGTCTGTCAGGATACAGCTGCTCAGACTGTGTGTATGTGAACATAAGAGAAAAAGACACAGAGGATGGAAAAGAAACAGAGGGTTTTCTCAGTCCGACAGACACAGACGGCCGTGTACAGACCCATTTAACCTGAGAGAAGGATCTTCAATATTAGCCAAGTTTGGAACAATCAGTGCATCCAAGTAAGATTTTACACCTTAAAGCAGTGGTCCCCAAACTGTGGTCCGCCTCCGCATTTGGTCCGGCCCCCTGAACAATACCAGAGAGCATTTTTATTTTTTCTTCCTTTATATAAATATATGTATATATATATATATATATAAATATATGTATATATATATATATATATATATATATATATATATATATATATATATATATATATATGTGTGTGTGTGTGTGTATTTGTATTTGATAATAAAGTTGGACTTTTGCAATAAAATGTTCCTTAGTTTTGAACTATTTTCATTATTAACTATTAGTTAGTGACTAGTTTAACACAAGAACTTTGAGAGACTGCTCATATGAGTCATTTAAGTCAGAGATTCTGCTCTTACAATAAGCTGAACTTGGACCTGTTAAGATGAAGAAGTTTATGTTCAATGGACTTTTATTCTGTGAAGAACTCAGAGAGGGTTATTTGATTGTGGCTTTCTGGCAAACAATACATTTTTACATTTAGGCACTCCTGCAATCGTCACACTTTTTCTGTTACAAACTGACGCCGGTCCCTCATCAGAGAAGGGAAAAGTTATGTGACCCTCACAGGAAAAACTTTGGGGACCCCTGCCTTAGACGGTGCACTCAATCAACCCCCAGAAAGCCACGATCATTTAAGGAAATAAACCATACTATAAAAATACTTAGGCCCCGTCCCATTTCTCCCCCTTAAAACTTCCACTTGGTTTTAAGTGCCCTAAAAAGTAAATTCCACTCATCAAGGGGAAATAATTCCCCCTGAAAATGGGACACCACTCGCGAAGTGAACGTAACAAACGTGCTCACGTCACACGCTGACAAGTCTACCCCGCGAAATATGAAACCACCCCTCCGCGAGACTGTCAGCAGCTGACTACTATTTACACGGAGGACAAATGGCGGTCCCAGCTGTGTTGTCTGTTGTGTTGGCTCTGTTTATTTACCTTCGGGATGCGCAGAGAAGAAATGCGGCAAACAGAAGACGCATTCGCCGTCTACTTTGCCTTTCAGTCTTGTCTCAGGTATGTTGATTTATTTAAATATTTTGATGTATTTTTTCTTCAATAGTTGGCGATTTATAACATTAACGTTAGCATTACCGCTATCATAGCTACCGCTATCATGGGTAATTTCATCTTCCACTCAAAACGAAGTCCGCAACCAACCTCACTACATTTTGAGGGTTGATTTTAAGGGCAAAATCGCACTCCCACTTGCTCCCCTAGGTAATGGGACACCCTACCCCTACACATGAACGCGCAAAATCTAGGGTTAGGGGAAATTTTAGGGTTAGGGGGAGAAATGGGACAGGGCCTTAATCAATCTAAATGAAAAATAGGAATAAAATAATTGTCATCTTACCCAGATGTTGTGGAAAGGATCAGTGAGGTTTCCTGGGTCGTACATGAGGCAGTTTCCTCCATAGTCACGTTCAGGGAGGGGGACCCCGAGCTTAGGGTCGATGTATTTCATGAAGTGTCGTCCATCGTGCACCGTCTGGAAAATGGGGTTAAAATAAATGGAATTCACAATTACACATGAATTCTAAGAAATTCTATAGTTTTATAGGAATAGCAAGTAATCTTAAGCACAAACACAAATCTCAAATGTAGCATCTAAGCAATCATTGTTTGTACAAAAAAAATGGTGTGTGTGTGTGTGTGTGTGTGTATATATATACATATACAGAATACACGCTAGATACAAAATTAGTTTGAAAATATAAAATATTGTGAGATGAAATACTGATATAAAAGTGGGATTTTCTCCTATTCAGCTTTCAGACAGGCACTCGAATTAAACAGAAAAAGGAAAGAAGCTTGCAGAGTTTTAGTGTAGAAGGATCAGAGCAAGAGGTTGAGGCAGGACTAAGGCAAAATCCTTCCTTCTGGCCACCGTTATGGGTAGCTCTACGTGTTTTTTGGCCTCTGACACGTGTCCAGTTCAAAAACTACAAATATCCACAGGATTTACAATGCAGAAAATATCTAACATTGATTTTAAAAAAGGTTTTGCGAGTGTGTTTTTCACAGGGAGATAGATTTGCAAAAATGCACTGATATTTTGTGTGATGAAGCTCTACTGCTCATCATCATATTTTGCAGGAATCAAATCAGAGTGGATGCAACACCACCACAGATATTGGCACATTGTTCTTCTTCGGTCAACCACTTCCATGTGCATATTCTGACATCTTTAAGCATTCAAATGAGTCTCTCGCTCCATAAATGTCACCAGCACACTCACCTGAAATAGGATGAAGATGAGGAACAGCTCATAAACAACAGTCACACAAAGCCAGAACCGCCAGTAAGCTGCAAAGAAAGGAAGGAAGGAAGGGGTTGAACATTATTTCTTTATTCTTTAGAGGTCACAGTACTCTCACATGTTGTCCAGGTACGCAGTGGTATTTATTTTACATTGCTTACTAATTACAAAGCAATCTACACACACCTTCCTAACCGTTCTTCCCACACCTTAACTCAGGCCATCGTACAATGAATAATGGGTTGTCTGGGTTTTACTGAGACACAAAACAAACAGCTTTTCAAAAGCAAATGATGTACAGGAGGGAGTAGTGATTCACTACTGTGATTCACTAACTAGTGAACTGTGTAGGATTTCTCAAAAACCATAATGTTTAGTGGAAATATAACTTTAACTATCTTTACATTTAGAGTTATAGGACTTCATGTGTATATAGGTTCGGTCTCTGTGGGTCTTTTCTCATGAATGAATCTGTGGAATTTCAACAGAGCTAGTCAAGAAAGGCTGGCTCAACAGGTCAGGAGTGTGACGCAATTAGTTACAGTAAGTCAAACTCCCTGGTGTCTTTTCTATGAGGAGGTGGCAACAAACGAACAAAAAAAAACCCAGGTAATGCCATAAGAGCAGCCACCTCCGACAACCGCCAGCAACTGAGCCCCTGAGATGGCCACGCCCTCTTATCTTCCTTCCTCCCTTCCTCCCTCGTTTCCTTTTCCTCAGGAGTGACTGACAAACAAGTTGTGTTGGAAAGGAGATGGATAAGTTACAACGCTAGAAAGCAAGCATTTAGAACAGAGGCCTCCCTTTATCATTTTAATTAATGCCTGAAACAGCAACAAAATACTCTACGCAAAAACATCTTGAGAAATATATATATATATATATATATATATATATTTATTATTATTTTTTTTTTTAATTAATCAATAATTAAATAACATTAGTTTGTCTGTAGTTCTCTGGAATGAAAAATGTTAAATTTCTTTCCATAATGTTGAACATTTTATCAAAATACCAGCTCTGAATATTCTCTAGATTTGTGTTGGATAATGTCTGCCATCTTTAGACCAATTTGGTCATGTTCAATAGAAAGTCAGATAATGCCCATTTAATATTTTATCAAAATAGAGAAAATACACAAATTGAGCAGTAGGTCATAAAATAAAGGACACGTCTTGCTTCACCTTGAGGACTTTCATCTTGTCCCGTATTTTACAAGCAACTTTCAGCCAAGGCCAAACACCACACATATATCATAATAATTATCCACATCTACTGATGTTGAAAACACATCATGGCTGTCACATCTATCCTGCCTTCACATGACATAGAAGTTAATTTTTGTGTTTTCTGAACCACTGGATTATTACAGCAGTATAGTAAGCAGCCATTACATACATAAGAACAATAAGAAACTTTGATCAGACCTTCTATTCAGTGTTTAATTAATTTCATGTTTAAACTGAATAAACTACAGTATATGTTACAGCTATGCAACGTTTCTTCAAGAATTGATGCAGTGTTTGGACCAATGACCCATTCCAGGAAAACCATCCCACTGGCTTTAGAAACATTTTCAGTTCATCATCTTCTCACGTCTTCTTTATTTTGACACTTGTGTTTAGGAAGCTATTATGTGTATTGATTCGCAGCACTGAGAAGATCTATATTTCATATCAGGATCCATCATCCGATTCTCTAGTGTAGGTATTGATCAGAATAGTAGTAAATGCTCTCATGTTCCCTCACTCATCTGCACTGGAAAGGCCAAGTCAAACTCAACACCTGAGCCTCTACGTCAACAGCATAAAATCTCAGTTAAATAATGTTTTATTTCTTTATGAGTGCTGGGTTTTAAAGAGGCAAGTTCAATACATGTGACTTTCATATTGACTTTATTTTTTACAAGGTGCTGATGAGCTTAATTGGAAAAAGTATTTATGATATCTAAATATTTTGCAGTAGGGACACATTGGCTTGTTGTGTAAAGAAGGTGTTATCCATACCTGGATGTGGTCTGGTGAAAGGTCCATCTTTGGCTTGTGTCACACCAAAACAGAGAAACACTAGGATACTGGCGACAATCCCCCTGTGGATACACAGTTATAAACATTTCATCTGGTTCCATCTCATAATCTGGTTACACAATAGATAGAAAAATAACCAGGATATATATATTAATATATTATCATCGTCTCCAATTTGGGCTGGACCCGGCCGGAAACCATGGGTAAAAGTCCGGCTACCAGGCGTCGGCTCCAGGGTGGGACCCCGGTAACCATCCAGGCCGGGTACACAGAATCGTTCTGTTACTGGTCTTAAGAGTCCTCGAAATAAATAAATGAAAATTTATATATATATATATATATATATATATATATATATATATATATATATATACATACACACACACACACACACACACACACGATGTGCGCTACCTTGCAAGTTGTAAATATTGGTTAAAGGCAGGTTGCCGTTCCGTGTTAGCTTTATGACTCCTGTTCTGCCTATAGGCGAGAGTGTCTGACTGAACTGGGTAGAAGAGTCTATGCTGTTTCATACACAGATTAAACAATGAAAGTTAAAACTGTCCTCTTGTGGTGCAGTGAGTGAGTGACCCTCCTTTAACTTAGTTCTATCAAAATGTCAGATTACAAAACAATTCTTTAAAAACCCATTAATTTCAAGTGACATTTTTCCGTTTGAATTAGTCAGAATATAAATAAAACATGCAAATAGGAATAAAGTACAATTCAATAACCATATTAATAATAATCCTTAAATTACCCGAGGTTTGCTAGTAAAATGTACTTATATCTGCATGTAAAGTTTACGTGAAGATCACCCCCCTTCCTTCTTTAACCCTTTGTTGGTAGACTCAACCGTTTGGTAGAGGTAACTTTGAACCCTGATATCTAATCTAAATGTAAGTCACCAAACTTCTTAGGCAGTCAATGATATATTCAAATCATGCTAGTATATATATCACCAAGGAAGAAGATCATAACTATGACAACACCTCTGCCATGTTTTGGACACAAAATTGCAGGCAAGTAATTTTTTATTTTTTTAATTAACTTTTAGAGAGTCTATTTTACATAAATAATCCTCATCATGTTTCAGAAATACTTTGTTATTCATCTATTATTATTATATGGTAGAGATGATAGTAAAAGGTCATGAAATGCTAATGCTAATTGCTAATGCTAATCACTAATGATACAAACACAAAGAGTTAATACATCTACTTTGATATATTGGTAAGATTGGTAAATGAGTAATGTTTGAGTTTTAATACTTGAGTTAAATTTATGGACAGTAAAAACATACATGTATACATCTATGTTTTATGTTATAACAGTCCCTGTGAGGTGGAAAAAGCAAAAACAAATATTTTTGTTATTGTGATTTTTGTAGTGTGACCAACAAAGGGGTTAACTTGGGTATGACTAATTAAATTCATGAAGAAATGCAAGTACATTTTACTTGAAAATGTATTGTTAATGGTACTTGCTATTTCTGTGTAGAACTCCTTGCCTAGATTTTTTTTAAAGTAAACTCTATCCCCCCCCCCCCCCCCCCCACACACACACACACACACACCCAGTGTGGTTAAGTATGTGTAGGAAGGACATGTATGGGGTTAATATATGTCAATATGAAACAGGGCTGATGTGAACAGGTGACCAAAATGACAATGTTCATGTAGAGTGTGAACGAATCAGCCCATTAGGGTGTGAATGAATAAGTCAATAAGATTTGGCATGTGTGCTGCCAGGAAGAAGCTTTAACGTCTTTATCCCCACGAGCCACAATGTGCTGACTGCGGCCGATCCACTTATAAACAACAGCCCACACAAACACCAACACACACACAAACAAACCTGTAAAAACCACTCACTGATTTTATGTGGAATGGATTAGTCTAGTCATTCCCTTCCACGCTGACACAATGAAATAATAGTTGTGTACAGCATACACACACAAATATGTCTTATTAGTCATTCATTCATTTTACAAACCACTTAATCCTCTTGAGCATGGGTGTCAAATCATTTTAATTCAGGGTCCACATCCACCCCAATGTAATTACAAATGGACTGGGCCAGTAAAATAATACTGAATAGCATGAACAACCCAAAATGTCTCAAGAAAAATAATAGCAAACTTAGCAATATTATGCCTCAGTGCATTACAGCTTATAGATCACAGTGGATGTACACGTGCACAAATCATTTAGTAAGAGACAGAATATTGGTTAAAAAAAACATTCATTTCTCTTAAGATATTTCAAGTTATTTATATTTGTTCGGGTTATTCACATTTTTTGTAAAAGGATAGTTTGTAAACGTAAATAATTACATGCAATATCCATTTTTTCACTAATACAGAAAGAAAAAATGGGATTGTCATTATTTATAGGTTATTATGATAATATTTTACTGGTTCAATCTATTTAAGATCAAAATGAACTATATGCAGAACCTAAACTAAAATGATTTTGACATCCTTGATGCTCAATATTTTAATTTAATCTATTAGTGTAATTTTTCCATTTCACAAACTCATCCTATGGGCCACATTGGAACCGTTAGCAGGCTAGTTTTAGGCCCATAGGCCACAGGTTCTGACAGCCCTACTCTAGACAGTCATGGGCAGGGGGTACTGGAGCCTATCCAAACTACCAGTGTACACCCTGGGGCAGGACAGACAAATTCACATCTATGGGTGATTTAGATTTTACTGATCAAACTACATGGTTTAGATGAGGCATGTACAAACTATTCCCCAAAGGGCCGGTGTGGCTGCAAGTTTTAGTTCCAACCAAGCAGCACCACACCAGACTGGACTCAATTCATCAATTGATCTCAGTGTTCAGAGAGTCGACTGGTCAAACTCTATACTCTTGATTGGTTGGAACAAAAACCTGTCGCCACACCGGCCCTTTGTGGAATAATTTGGACATGCCTGGTTTAGATTGGGGAATGGGAGTTGCAAAGATCATATAAACTTCTCACAGGAAGGTTCACACCAGCCAATGATGGCGTCTAAATATTTCTGGATCACCACACTGGGGTGTTTTTTCTTGTTATTGTAAAACTGAAATTTGTACTTTATGGATGTTGGGCCGCTCAAAAGCTAGAATGTTTACATTTACTGTGTGACCCTAAATGTAAGGTGAGATCCAAAACTATGCATTATTTATCATTAAACTGCACTTAAATGGCATGCCATGCTTACATAACACTCCACTGTTTTCCCAAATATGATGCAGGCCGTGGATTGGTTAATCAACGCATGAAGGATATCCCATCAACAGTCAGGTTTCAGGAGCATTGTTTGGACATGTCCACAGTGTTGTAACAGTAACTGCTGTTGTGACTCCGCCTCTTACCTGTTTCCAGTCAGCTCTATATGTTGTGCAAAAACTAGGAATCGTGAAGTCACTCTCTACTAATAATAAAAAGATATAGATATAAAGGGATAAATCAAGCAACATTAGTGCCAAAAATTAAAGTTTCACCTATCGTATCTCAAAAACAATTTTTTACCCCACCCTCCAAAAGTGGAGAAGGGAGATTGTTTTTAGTTTTTTTTTTTTTGTCCATCAGCAAATATTCGAAAAAATTACTGGACCAATTTCCATGAAATTTTCAGGAAAGGTGCCAGGTGGTCCAGAATAGATCTCATTAAATTTAGCTGTACGTAGGTCAAAGGTCACAATCAACAAAAATGTGTTTTCTCAATGATAAGAGATAGAGTAAATCAGGTCAGTATGTGTGAGGGGGCGGGGGTTGTTGTGCCTGGGACCACTTGTTTAGCTTAAGAACTTTATTTTACAGAAATGTTTGTAAAATGTCAGTATTACTTGGAGGAGAAAAAAAAAAGATATTTGTCAACTTATACTTCTGACATACATTCATGACTACTTTCTATTCTGTTTTTACTCCACCTTTATCTTTATTGATTCAGTGACACAATGAGTCACTTTCATATTCTGTGCCTACTGTGTGTGTTAAGTCAAGAGCTGTTGAACAAAATTCTGTTGTGGCTTGCATAATGACAATAAAGAATGCCGATACATGTAAATGCACTATTAGTGATATTTTAAGTCTGTGAATCTGTAGAAACTAATTATTCAACAGTAAAAGAATTATGTACAATCCAATTATTTGTAAAATATGCTCTGTTATGAGCTGTGCATATTACTTCAGTTGTAAAATGCATGTTAAATAAGTTCATTAACATATTTGTAGTGTCTTAGTTCTAGCAAAGTCTTTTATTCTGATACTGAACAAAGTAAGAAACTGTTGACCGTGTGTCACAACATACTTGCGTTCATAAAAATAGTTTAAGATCATAGCTAAAACCCTATGCTCTATTTAATAATATCAATTTCTAATTAGAACAGTATGTTTAGTATAATTCTGTAAAGTGTGTGTGTGCGCGCGTGCGTGTGCCTGTGTGTGTGTGTGTGTGTGGAGGGGGGGGGTCACCAATACTGGGGGCTAAAAAAAAGTTGAAATCGATATATCGGCAGATATCTGATACACTGGAGGATAACTAGCCGTCACTTGATTTTGTGTGTGTTTAGGTACAATAATTAAAATTAATTATTTAATTATTATTTATTTAAAATTAATTCAATGTTGATGTATCACTGATATGCCATAATCAGGCTCTAAATTAAAATGTTTTTACCCCAAATTATTATTTCTGTAAATTGTAATGTGTCATGTGAAAGTACTGACTGAGACCCATTTACACACATGTTAAACATGGAGATAAGTTACTTATTGATCATGAAACGTATCCCGATCTCACAGCTTGATCTGACGCTTAAGAGAAATGCTCAGATTTCTGGTCACAAGAACAAACACACTCACTTTTAAACATTATGACCGATATATCAGCAGAGTTGTGTGTGTGTAAATATTGCAACGCTGACCTTTTGAAGAAGGTGGGAAAAGAATGAAAGGGGAGGAGGCTGTGTTCTCCAATCAGCAAGAATATTTTTTTATGATTCAGAAACACTAAACTCCCGTTCACTTTTCCATATTTTGAGATGACAACCAACACGTCACATCTCTGACTTTGTTAAAACACAGCTCACATTGGGGAAAACTTACAGAGCGGCAAGTAAAAACAAATATTTTATCGTTGTTGGGTGGAAACCTTGTATATCCTTTTTTTGTGTGTCATAAAACTATTCTATTGGTTAGTTTTCACATTGGCCCTGATAGTTTTAGAAATATTTAACCAATGAAAAGTGTTGAAAATGCTGTGTGAACACATCTTTAAACTCCACTCATTTATTTAGAATTTCCATATTTTTTCCACTTTCCTGACAAAAATAACCCTTTTAAACATAAGCGGTTCCCACCCGACAGAGACAATTTATAAAATATTAATTAACCTTGTAAAAGATTTACTATGAATATTGTCTTTTACAGAATATGGAGAATGTGGACTGGATTCTTGTCTTGTGCGTGTCTTTTCGTCTTCAAGGCTCCTTTAATGGGGATGTTGAATAAATGATGCCAAGTTCTGACTGACCTTTTAGTGTTGTAGGTCGTGTCCTGAGGGGTTTCTTCCAGTAGCGTGACGTAGACTAAAGCACAGGTCAGAATGAACAACACCGTCACAGTGTGAGCTCGCCTGCAAACGCACACAGAGGGGAGAATGACAGTGAGAAAAAGCACAGGGGAGCACAAATCACAACTGTTAAGATAAAAAAAATAAAAAAAAATACACCGGAAATGTCCTGATGACAACAATAATTCTGCTGACAATGCGAGCGCAGATGATGAGCCAACGTTCAGCTCAAATTAGAACAAAAAAAGCAATTGTGGGTAACAACAAAGTGAGTAAATCGGAGGGGGAAAAAAATACAAGAGAACTGATTTCTATTAGAGAACATCCTGCAAAGCCTTCTAAAGCCACGTGTAAACGCTGATTTACATGATCAGATATGTCAACAGCTCAAAAAGGACATTTGTCATCAACAGATTTTACCAGTATTTTAGTATCCTGACCTGCCTGTGGCCTATATGTTCCATTGGGCCGTGAACGTCTATCATCCCGGCAGAGAAAACAAACCTTGGCCTTTGTCATGCAGCAGTTGTCCCCTATAGCTGTTCTTACATACGTACGTCCATACATGCTCTCGGTGGGATTTATCTCATCTCAAAGGGCAAAACGCCAGCTGATAGGAGTCACGACAACATGCATTATACAATTATACCTGCTATAACTGCCAACTGAAGAAGATATTAAGCAATAAGCCAAGAGTTTTGGAAAGCTGACAAAGCCTCGAGAGAAATATTAGACGAAAGAAAATGAAGTGGGGAAAGTGTGTAAAGGTGAAGATAAAGTCGACGCTCATTGAAATGAAGCCGCCCACAGGACGAGCATGAGAATCGAGGAAAAAGTGGATGGATGACCCCATTTCATAAAAAGTTCTGACCGTTCCCAAGACGTTATAATAGTAAAATGTGGATTATTTCATTCCTTTAAAGCTTCAATCTAACTGGTAAAAGTATAATAACACTTAATGTTTTTACTGGCAAATATAATTGTATTTTGTGCATACACACAAACAGACTTGATTTGTAGAAGGGAGGGGGGGGGGGTCTCCTCAGCACTACGATGTTTATGATATGGTGTTAGATATTATACTTTTATCATTAAACTGTACTTCCTTTGATTTGTATTGACTATATATCACTTTATATAATACTAAGATGATTTATTCAACCTTTGCTTTTGCCATAAATACACAAATTATGTATTTATTCATTTATTTATTATTCCGTGTTTTCACTACTACACATTTTCACTGATCTTGGAAAATATAAATGTACTCATTGTGTATCTGCACCATGGAACAGCAGCAGAAAAAGCTTACGATTGCACCATTTTTATCTTTAGGGTATTTCAGTTTCATTCATACCATAACTTTCTAATAACTGTTTTCATTTTAGCTCTTTTAAACCATTTATATTTTTATTAGTTTTAATTGGCTTTGTTTTGCTTTGATTCAAGTGTAATCATTTAATTTTTTTTTATATGTCAATAGGAAGCTAAACAATACTGTTTTATGGAGAAGAGGTGGGATTAAATAACTTTTAATTCCTCTAACCTTTTTCAAATATGCAAAGGAAGTCATGTTTTGTTTTTCGTGTATATGTTCTTTTTTGTTTGTTTTTTTGTTGTTTGTTTCACTAGCGGGGAGAGGGTGGGATTGGTTTTTTTTGTTGCATATTCAAAATACACTGAACTGATTCATTTTTTTAGATTTGTATTTTTCTGGGTCTATTTTCAATCTTCTTTATTTTATCGTTCTCTCAATTATATTCCAAATGAGGCTTTAACCTCAATATATTCCAAGACTAAATATACATCCATACACACTATACATTTTCTATACAGATTTAACAACAAACTACATCACATCTGGCACAAACTCATGGAGCCCTTTAAGAATTAACCAGTGTTATTGTTAATTTCTCATTAGAATATGGTGCAAATTAGATTAAGAAAAATATTGAGCTAGTGCTTCAATTAGGAGCTGATAAAACATTCTTACATTAAAAAAAGCACATTAGTATTATTATATCAAAGCTCATTTTGCATCAAGGTCACTGCTGTCTTCCTTTCAAAATTAAAAATGTCAACCCTTTGGCTCAGGGTCTGAGTCATGGAGACAACATGCCGGCTATCATTAGCATTTTCTCCCGTTCGTCTCCTGATCCAACCTGTTTGGCAGGAGGCACAGGGGGACCTGACTTCTCTCTTGCTTGACAACAACACAACGCTACTGGGAATAAAAAAGATGCAGCGGAAATACACGCTTGGTGTAGCTGAGAGGCAGATAAAGAGGTGGAAAAAAAAAAAAAGAGAGTGGTAATATTGAGGTTAGACATCTTGAGAAAATCAACTGATTGTTAAAAATAGTCCAGTGACTAAACAGAAATAGTCTGATGGAGCTGACGTTAGTAGGACAAAAATACTGTATAGAACTTCAGGCCAAAAAAAATACATCTATAATTAACACACACTCTCCACCAGCACAATTTAATGTTTCACCACATCAGCCTCTGGTTCTTATGATCTCGGTTTCTTAGTAATCACAAGTTTAGTGGCCATGTGACGGCATGTGAATAAAATTAAGTGCTGTTCTGGGCATAATTTTCTGTGGGTGATGCAACTATTCTGATGTTTCAAAGTTTCTCTTCTCTTAAATAACAAATAATACTTTATTTTAAAAAAAGCAAGGGTGGAAGTTATAAACTAGTCTGTCAAACATCTATACATAAGGAAGAAAAATCCAGTATCATCACAGCATAATAAAACATCTAAGAATTAGTCTCTCAGCTATTTCTATTGAGTCAACATTAATTCTACTGCAGACTCGAGGAATTCATCTGTTAATAGATGCTGAAACAGTTCTCTGAAACAGTCTGTTTCACTGATAGTGTTGTTTGGTTAGTAATCAGCTTTTTCATTACAATCATAAAACACCTTTGAGTTTTCTGTTGTGATTGTGGCGACGCTAGTTTTTTTTTTTTTTTTTAAATCTTATAAACGTCTGTTTAACTTGACAGAAAGGGCTATAGTATGTAATGATGATGGAAATTTTCAGTGAGATATTTGATCGATAATGAAGTTGAATACAAGGCAAACAGTGTCAACATCACTATGTTATTAGTTGTCCTTTGTGACATAACTGGGAGTGCCTGAAAACCACTTGTGAAGCTAAATCTCTTCACCATAAATCTGTCAGAATTGCAGTTCAACTGCTCACAGTTGGTTCCATTACAACTGATATTTTTGGTGATACAAAACAGTCTTTGTAATGCTGACCATCAATTATATTATCAACATAAGCCTTGTTTGTTGGCTGATCATTGTAATGGTAAATGTTCTGCACTTATATAGCGCTTTTCCACCTTCATGGTGCTCAAAGCGCTTTACATTAGCCTCACATTCACCCATTCACACACACTCATACACCAGTAGGTTTCTAAGGTCTAAGGTCAGTCCTACTGGGGGCCTAAGTCAGGGTTCAGTGTCTTGCCCAAGGACACTTCGACATGTGGACAGCCAGAGCTGGGACACGAACCGCCAACCTCTCGGTCATTGGGCGACCCACTCTAGCAACTGGTTTATCGCAACTATAGGTCCTATAGTAAGAGAAAGGGTGCATGGCTTGGTTAGTGTCACATTGTGATTACTGTTAATATTTTACAGGGGTGTCAAACTCATTTAAGTTGAGGGACCACATACAACCATTTGATCTCAAGTAGACCAGAAGACAAATAATAACATATGAGAAAAAAATAATAATAAAAAAAAATATATATATATATATTTTTATTTTTTTTTATTTATTTTTTTTTTTTTACAAATTCTGTGCAGGTTTACCAATATTATATCTCAGTTTATCATTTCCACGTGTGCATTACAGTGGATCTACACATACACAAAACATTTTGTAACAGATTTAGCACTGTTAACATCCCACTTATTTTATATTATTCACATTTCTGTGAAGACTTTGAAAAGATACAATTTCCTGATGAAAATGCTTATAATTACACACTAAACCAAAGAAAAGCATTTGAGTTTGTCATCATTCCATCTCAATTTCAATCCTTTTGAGATTGAATCTTAGCAGAAATTACTTATACACCATTGATTGTTAATATCTTCAGTGTAACATTTGCATGACACAAACTCATCCCATGGACCAGAATGGAATTTTTGGCAGGCAGGTTTTGCCCCATGGAGCACGTGTTTGACATCCCTGCTGCAACATATATACAATTAACTTTTTTAATTTTAATTAAAATGTAAAGACTTTGCTATTTTCATTTTGTATTTTATTAAAGTTACCAGTTCTGTCGCAACACACCCACGACCTTTATATGCCAGCTTTTTGTGATTAGATAAGTGTACAGGCTGATATTGACTTTTGATTAATTGTGTGACCTTAGTCACAAGCAATGATGACAAATTGTGTAACTCACATTGTATTCTAAATAGCTTGCTGGTAGCTTAACTGCGTTTGTAGGTGCACTGTGATTCGAGTGGTTAAAATACTAGTTTTTAGGTTTAGAGTAATCATGCCTAATTGATAAAACTACAAATTTTAGGCTTGAATTGAAGTGATGTTTCTTTTTAATTCTACCACAGAGTTCCTACAGTAACTGAATTGACTTTAATGGACTCTGACCATTGTTTCCTTCACCCTGACCATTAGGCAGCCTCCATGTCTGTCCATCATAAACTACAGGAGTAAAAGAGCAGCAGGCTTTGCATTACTCATTGTGTTCGCACAGTAGTGTCACCACAAAGCCTCAGGAAAAGGACACCTAAAACCTCAATGCTTGCAATGCCTGAAATATATTAAACATTTGAACTTTTGATATTCAATTAACTACTTTTTCTAGTATTTACCTTTTTTGAACACTTGTGTGTTGTCACTGTGAACCATGATCATTATTTTGGCGTAAAAGCTTTAACTACTTTTTTCCAGAAGCTTCATCATACTACATTTCGCCATAGAATAACTTTACTGCATGTCAACTACTCCCAATATAAGAGGCCTGTGAACTTCCAAAGTAAGTCTTCAACACTTTTTGCTACATAGAAAATCTGTAAACAAACCAAGAATGAAATTTTAATAATGGTTCCCCTCTGAGAATGACGTTTTACTTCTTGCAACAACTATTCAGAGAATGTCTAATCTCACCCCTATTTTGTGCCAATCTCAACTTTCTATGGCAACCCGTACTTGAATTAGAGCCAATAATGTGATTTTGATCTTTCTGCTAAATGCAACCTTTGCCTTTGACCTTTTGCAATATTGATGATTGTGTTATATGTATATATGCATCAGCATGTGTAATATTATGATAGTATATCCAGTATTTATTAAGTTATAGCGTGATATGTCTATGCTTGACACACACAAACAGTGTTACATAAGCAAATTTTGCAACATGTCACCTTTAACCTCCAGATATCTCAAAAACTATTGGTCGTAGGTGATAACAGCAATTATGAGAATTGTAGAAATCTTCATTCCACATCGTTTGGTACCAATCTGAAAATTCTGTTACCCTTCATTCTTGAGTTATAACCAATAATGTGATTTTAACCTTTTAGTTAATTGTGACCCTGCCCTTTGACCTTCCCTCAAATGGATCATTGCATCTGGTGTGCATTAGCTATATGTATAGTCCCTGTAATTTCATGGTGATATCTCACGCATTCATTGAGTTATAGCGGGATATGTCTCTACGGACACACACACACACAGAGAAAAACACACGGTGATTACAATAATCTCGCCCAACCAATGTTGGCCGAGATTAAATATACTGGATAATTGTTTTAGCCTTTTACACACAAAGAGGACTGGAAATGTTTGATGTTGCTGGAGCAACAGGTTGAAACTCTTTGGTTGGTATAGTACCTGGAGTAGAAAAGAATGTCACTTTTCCAGACAAACTTCATTCCACTACATGAAACCTGAATCTTACGCATTTCATCACAGGGTACCAAAGTGTGTTCCTTCATATCAGCTAGTGCACACAGAGCTGCACCAAAGAATATTTATCTTGAAGTCTGTCCAGGATGTCTTCTTGCTGAATGTGCAGGCGGGGGTATTAGCTTCCAACAGCAGGCTCCAAGCTTGGATGTGCAATGTAAACACTGATGACAGAAAACTAGCATGACACCCTCAAAACCCATAGCCTGCTACTTGAAGCAAGAAATCGTCAGTATGGGCTGAAAAATAATCACTTTTTGCATTGAATGACCAAGGTCATAGTGTTGCTGTCTCTGATGAAGGGGATTGCCATAGTGGGCCTGGACCTTTCATTTCACCTTGGAACTTATGTATTTCCCTAAGGCTCATATTCACCAAACAACTACCAAATAAAATAGTGCAGTTTTTTTAGTGTGACCCTGTTGTCACACGGTACATTTCCAAACAGTACTCACCAGAAAAAGGTGTTGGTCCCATCATCGTAGACTTCGCACTCCGTGTTTCTCCGGTGCAGGCTCTCCCTGGAGGACTGCTTCATCACCTTGGCTTTGATCGGGATGTTCTGTTCCTGACAGCCCGGTTCGATGGAGCCGTTGTTATTGACCAGCTCCGCAGTGGATGCGGTGATCTTGCCGGTGGCGTTTGCCGCGGTCACTCCGCTTTTCTTCGACTCGGGCTTGGTCATGGCTGTACCGACCAGCCGCCCACGGTGTGATTAAAAAAAAAAAAACGATCCTGCGTGTGTGGTTTATCCCTGGGCTCTGCTCCCGTGTACTGTCACCCGCGTCAGCCCCACCCAAGTGGCTGTCAGCATCCTGGGGGGTTGGAGTAAATATGCATCAGACAGTAACAGTAACAGTGTGTGCTTTAGCTTCAGTGACCACCGCATGGCACAGGAAGGACATATAGATCAGATATGGAACTTCTCAGGTAGTAAAGGCTTCAGATGTCACCATATTATTGCGAAACAGGCGAGACAGGAACAGTCATTTAGCAGCCAGACTGTCACTGATTTAACTACTGTATGGGTTTTCAGTTTATGGCTAACATGCAATAAAGACAAATCACAGTATCTGCACTGCTATGACGACGCCTTCGTGTCAAACAGTTTGGCTAACTGTGTTAGCTATTTGTAGCAGCCTATATTTTTGACTATTCGACCTTGTACATAACGCCAAGTTAGCTGACAGAAGTGTAAAACAACTTAACTGGTGTAAAGCTAGTCAGTACCGAAGCGAATATTTCACTTCTTGTCTACACACGCGAATGAAAGTGAGTTTGGTAGTCGTGGAGGTGTGTTAAATTGAAGCTAACATTACTTACCAGCTAAATTTACGGGATTACTGACTGGAGTTGGGATGAGTTCACAGGAAGCTAAAGCCCCATCTGTAAAAAAAAAACAAAAAAAGGAAGGTTCCCTTTCGCTTCGTAGAAATAAAGCTTATTTCGTTTAATGGGAGACAGTTGCCGGTGGTAAGCTGTCTGTAGTGTTCACAAGAGATAAACAGCTTCAGACACACACATCACATGGGCATGGCGTCTTTCGCGTATCAAGATGACAACACTAGTGGTAGCGCATCCGGTTTAGTATCTTCAAAATAAAAGCCAATCATATACATTCACGTTGCTAATGTCGTTACAGCAGTCTTATTTTGAAATGTATATATTAGACTTGACTTTAGTTTCTTTTTGTTTCCTCTAATTTTGTCATTTTTGACGGTCTAACCCGTCTGGCGGGTTAAGCATCGGATCATCCATTTATATGCTTTAAATATCCTGTAGATTAACCCTTACGTTTTACCTTTTTATAGTAGTAGGTCAGTAAATGTGCATCAAAACTTTATAAAGATCGGACGTTTCCGAGCATGAACTCTAAAAACAGCAATTGTGTCCTTACAGTATGTTTTGAGTAATTAATGTCGTAACTTCCGTTTTGCCTGCAAAGGTCAAAGCCTCTCCATGCAATTTGCAACCTAGGTCAACAACAAGACAAGAGCCCTTGTTGTCAGTGAAGTCACAATTATTATGCAGTTATTGTGACCACTGATAGCCTTTGGAGATATAAATAAAAATATAACACCTCAAGATTTTATTTCTATATACATGCCCACTTATGTCATTGTTGTTAAAGTATTAATATATGAGCATAATGTGAAAATACTAAATTAGAAGTTCTGCATTTAAAAACTTATGTAAAACTCGGCCTATCATCAGAAAAATACACATATATGACATTAAAATAGTTAAGGTTAGTATGCCACCACTCATTGCTTATGAAGTTTTTGGATTTAGGGCACCACAAATTACAAAATATTGCAGTGACTCAAGATTCAGGATGTAAATGAACATCTGAACATCTACCAGAAAAAAGTTCAGAATACAGGTTCTATTACGGCCCCTCTTTCTGTATATACCTGTTGAGATGATTTAGAGCATTTAGCCCTAAAATGGACTTGATGCTTGTCACAGTTTAGAAAAGACCTGCAGCTTAAAGTACATTTTTAACAAGGAAATCAAGACAATTGGCATGACATGTTTAGAGAGCTGGTTCAGTACACAGCAAAATAGCATGATCAAGTCATTAAAAAAAAACAATTGTAATGATGTTTTGGTAAAGAGCTCATTTCATAACTGGTTTGAAGTAATGGTGTTTAATAGTGCACACAGCTTGATTAATGTATTTTCATTTTACTGAATATTTTGTTCATTTTTATTTATTTTACTGAATATTTTTGTTCATTTGTATTCATTTTACTGAATATTTTGGTCAACTTTGTTCATTTTACTGAATATTTTGATCATTTTTGTTCAGTGTATTCATGATTTTGTTCATTTTTCTTTAAGTATTTTCTTATTCTACACATTTGCTGTTTGTTTTGGTCCACTTTGTGGATTATTTTGGTCATTTTTGTTCATTTTCTTGTCTTGATTATTGTGTTGATGTAAACATTATCATAATGTAATTTCACCCTTTCACTGTTATTATTTTACTGGTCTGGCCTTTTCAGATCATATTGGGCTGAATGTGGCCCCTGAACTAAAAAGAGTTTGACACCCCTGATGTACATGTTCAATCAGTTAATAAATCCAAATCAAACCAATTACTACAGAAGTTAATATAATAAGGCTGATTTAATCAATATAGAATAGATGATGTTTGAACAACATTTTGAGCTTTTTCATTCAACATACATTTTTAAGGCAACCTTAAAACTGATATTTTTACATTGAAACAGTATATTTTATTTTGCAGTACAGACAATTTTCCATTTGGACAAACTCAACATGGCTAAACCATCTTCATCTTCATCAGTCCCTTGTATAACTGAAGGTTTCATGCCAGCGATAAAAACAAAACTTTGATGAATGATGAAAGCAGAAGCAAACAAGTCGTAGAAGTAATGATTAATGTTCATGTAAAAGAAGAAGTTTCTCCAAAAAAAAGATCAGCAGGTATATGGATAGATTGAATTAAATGACACCAGATCAAGAACCATCATTCATATATTAGTAACAGAACCATATGGATCAGAATTACTGTGGCAAATATTTGCCAAGCACTTAAAGATTGGTTTCAAAAGTCTTAACGTAACTGTCTTTTCTCTGTAGAAACATGCACTGTGCAGAGATAAATCAGTATTCAAGTTATTTTCTACAGAAATGGACACTGTGTGCTTCAGACAAAAAGCAAAAAAGAATCATCCAGACAGTTCACAGCAGCAGG
Organism: Siphamia tubifer; assembly: GCA_020466265.1. Classification (NCBI taxonomy): domain Eukaryota; kingdom Metazoa; phylum Chordata; class Actinopteri; order Kurtiformes; family Apogonidae; genus Siphamia; species Siphamia tubifer. Next base: position 35,684,671 of record CM035788.1, read on the forward strand.
TGCAGAGTCTGTCATAGTGTGTGACTGGATCAGTGCAGAGGGCAAAGGTCATTGTTGTTCAGTACATCACTGGAACAATGTTTGAATATTTATTTTCTTCTTTTTTAAATCTACGACAGCATTAGTTCAGTTGGATTCTGCATCAACACAGTACAGCAGTGGTTCTCAAATCCGGTCCTCATGGCCCAGTGTCCTGTATGTTTTAGTTATTTCCCTTTTCTATCACAGCTAGTTATATTATAATGGCGTAACCTAATTTTTATTGTTATATTAAATGTAATTGAATTGTTTGTTTTTATTTTTTTTTTGTTTTATTTTTTTTTACTTTTAGTTTTTTAATTAAATTAAAAACAAATGTAATTTTTTATTTTTATTTATTTTTTCTTTAATTTTTGGAATTGTTTTATTTTATTGTATTTTTTTATTTGTTTAAATTGTTTTAAATATTTTTTAAAAATATTTTAAATGTACTTTTAATTTAATTATTTTGTTGTATTTCACTTTGCATTTGATTTTTAATTACTTTTTCATTTAAATGAACAAAAGAAAGAAATAGGGAGATATCTAAAAACATGCAGGACAGTGGGCCACAAGGACCAGATTTATGAACCACTGCAGTACAGTGACATTTTGGATTAACCAAATCTAAAATGAAGAGGAAGGTGTGTCTTCTGGACTAACTTAATACAGTCCAATATTCTTGTCCTGAATAGAATGTATGGCTTATCTTGAAACACACAATGTAAACCCCATAGTTTTTCCACTCCTTAAGTCGTATTTACAGGAAAAACAAACCTGAAACACTTAATCATTTGGTGTCATCAGTCCCTATTAAATATCTTGCAAAGAGAAATAATAATATTGATCTCCCAGTTATTTTTGGAAGGTGATACTAGACTCAAAATTTAAGTAAATGGTTTGAAAAATATATATATAAGTGGTAACGCTTTATAATGCCTACACATAATTCATTATGTATTAACTATTTGTTACATATTTATAAATGTTTGTTAATGTATTGTTCATACACAATTTATCATAAACAAACCATTTGTTAACAAACTGTAACAAGCTGTAAAATGTGATTATTTTTTAAAACAGGTACAGTTGTAAACACTGTACCTGTCTGTTAAAAATAATCTAATTTTAAATGTATTTACTGTATGAACGTTTACGAGACATTAACAAACAGGTGGCACGTGGTTAATACATACATAGTGAATTGTGTGTAGGTTTTATAAAGTGTTACCCAATTAATTTACAGGATTTTTATGATGCATCAAATAATGTTCAGGTATCTTGTTTTTAGCATCATACAAGTGAGAGGGGATTTATTGATCACTGTGTTCAGAGGGAATTAGAATTTAACACACTTACTGTTTCTGTCTGCATGGAAAGTAACATGAGATGAAGGAGGATTCATTTCCATCTACACCAGGGGTGTCAAACTCATTTTAGTACAGGGGCCACATTCAACTAAATTTGATCTGAAGTGGGCCGAACCAGTAAAAAACAAAAAAAAAAAAAAAAAAAAGCAAAACATAATATATAAATAACTTCCACTCCAAACTTTTATCTGTTTTAAAGGGAAAAAAGTAAAATTACATCAGGAAAACCAACAATATTAGACTTTAGTTTACCATTTACACATATGCATTCTAACTTACAAATCATACAGGATCTACAAATATGCATATTTAGTAATAGGTGGAATATTATGAAAATTGTATTTACCGATACTTCTCTTTCATATTTGTTACGATTATTGAATTTTTTTTGTGAAATTAAACTTTGTTTTAGTGTCACTAGGCAAGGCAAGTTTATTTATATAGCACTATTCATACACAGGGTAGCTCAAAGTGTTTTACAAAGGCATAAAGAAAGAAAAGAAAAAGATACGAAAAGAAATGAAAAAAAAAAAAATTATGAGGATTTTTTTTTTTTTTTTTTTACTTGTGAATATTTGTAGGTTATTATATTATGAGACTGAATTCATCTGAATGTGAACCATGAACTAAAATGATTTAAATCTTAGTGTAATTTTTGCATTTCATAAATTCATCCAAAGGGCCGGATTGAACCCTTAGGCGGGCCGGATTTGGCCCCCGGGCCGTATGTTTGACACCTTCATGTTCCTTTTCTTTATGATTTCAAGTGCTTTCTGCTAAAGACAGGGGTCATTGTGAGGGCTCTTTCATATCTGAAAAATAATATGCAGTTAATATGTATGTGTGTAAATGATTGTTATAGTAGAATCCATCGGCAATACTCTCTGCAGGCAGGTTGAATTCTGGGAACTACCCTGGTCACTGTGGATCATAAACCATGGACACAGAGGTCTTGTTGTTTTAATGGTAAATGAGTGGCAGGCGTGTTAATAGAATCTTAGAGGGAGGTGTTTGTCTGGACTTAGTTTATAATGTTTGACTGTGGATATAAAACAATTAGCATCCAAAAACAAAGGCTTTTGGGTAAAGTGAGCGTAGCCCCTTTAAATGATAGTTTACATATGGGGTTGTAAACATGTAAAGGTCTGTTAATGTGTTCTCTATTTATCAATGTTACTGGAAGGACGCTTATTATACATCTGAATAAGTGGTGAACAAGTGGCACCATGGGAGTAATTATGATGTTGAGATTGGTGGGGACATAATTTGACGACTTCCTCATGAGAGACAGCAACAAATAAATAAATAAATAAATAAGAACATGGGTAAAATAATTAAAATAACATCTCGTTTTTTTATTTCTTAAGCCACATTTTGTCTGTTTTTATTGGTCATCTATAATTGCATTATATATTTAATTATAGTTATCCAGTAGATGTAAATGTAGACCAACATTTACATCTAGTTTCATCTCATTTTTGTCACATGATAAAGGTTCCTTTTATGACAATATTTAGTCACTATAAGGCACACTATCGATGAATGGTTTATTTTTTAGGTTCTTCACATACAGTATAAGGTGCACTGGATTTTAAAGTGCAGTGAGTGAAGTCAAAATTATTAGACAAAAAGTGAAAATTAGGAGATAAAAATTCTAAATTATGAGGTAAAAAGTGAAAATTATGAGATAAAAGTCTAAATTATTAGATAAAAAGTGAAAATTATTAGATAAAAAGTCTAAATTATGAGAAAAAGGTGAAAATTCTGAGATAAAAAGTCTAAATTATAAGATTAAAAGTCTAAATTATGAGATAAAAAGTCGAAATTATTAGATAAAAAGTCTAAATTATGAGAAAAAGGTGAAAATTCTGAGATAAAAAGTCTAAATTATCAGATAAAAAGTCTAAATTATCAGATAAAAAGTCTAAATTATTAGACAAAAAGTCTAAATTATGAGAAAAAGGTGAAAATTCTGAGATAAAAAGTCTAAATTATGAGATAAAAAGTCTAAATTATTAGATAAAAAGTGAAAATTATTGGATAAAAAGTGAAAATTATCAGATAAAATTCTAAATTCCCAGTCACTAAGCACAACCAGAATGAATCCATATATAAGGTACAATGTGGTTTTTGGAGGAAATTCCATAAAATACAGTAACCATTTGTTGTTTCATGTAATTTCCTATTCAAAGCTGGTATGGACATTTTAGAAACATCCAAATATTGGTATGAACACGTCCATAGGCAATTTTATGCCCATGTCCGGTACAACAACCCCCCACCCCCTCGCACACATTTTACCTGATTCGCCCTATCTCTTATCATATACACATTTTTGGTGTTTATGACATTGACCTTTGACCTACATTCACCAAAATGCAATGCGGTCTATTCTGGACCACCTTGCACCTTTGCTGAAATTTTCATGGAAACTGATCCAGTAGTTTTTGCTTAAACCTGCTTCAAAAAGTACCCTAAAAAAACTGGAGGTGCTGTACCACTCTGCAAACGCCCCCCCTCAGAACGCACCACTGCACATGACGCAACATACACTGGTTCACACTCATCTATAAGTCCCTGTTAAGACGCATTTTGTAATAAATTTAGCTGATTATGTAATAACTTATTCCATTTTGCAGCAGCAGATCCTTTGGTGGTGTGACATTAAAACTCAAGGAGCTGTTTGGGAAACTTTCCAAGTAGTTTATGGTTTGGCTGGTAATTAGACATATGGACAATTTGAAATTACAGATATATTTTGGAAATAGAAATGTGGTTTGTTTAGCCTAAAATTATTAATTATTATTATTATTATTATTATTATTATTATTATTATTATTATTATTATTATTATTATTATTATTATTATTATTATTATTATTGTTTATTACAGTTATTTATGTTTAAAAACTAGTTGGGCATGTGTTATTTACAGAATCAAAATATGTTAAATAAAATGTGATTATGGTTATGTTTTGTCTTTTAAGGTCAGAACAGTTAAATTAAAGAATGTGTCTGTGAACATCAACGTAAGGGGGTGGAATGAAGACAAAGGGAAGGTTAAATGAAGCTATTTAAAACAAGAGGTCAAGGCACAGGTCAAAAGGAAACGATGGACTTATCTTAAAAGACACAGGTATATTTTAAGACGATTCAAATAGTTTCACCCCCCCCCCCAAAAAAAAAAACAAAAAAACAAAAAAACATGAGAATGTACTGGATTGAAATCTTAATGAAATAGAGGCTGAAAAAGGTTCTTATTTAGGAACATATACCCTTCAGATTTTAAAACAGGGGTGTCAAACTCATTTTAGTTCAGGGGCCACATTCAGCTTAATATGGTATAAAGTGGGCTGCACCAATAAAATAATATAAATAATAATAATAATAATACATTAATAATATATTTTATTTGTATAGCGCTTTTCATGACACTCAAAGACGCTTTACATGAAGTAAAAAAATAGAACAATAAGAGTCTGACTAAAATAAAAAAACAAACAAACAATAGAAAACAGAGCAATCACACATTAAAACTGATAGAATAAAAATAAGGAAACATTAAAAGCAATCTTTAATAAATTAGTTTTCAAAAGTGTTGAGATCAGAAGAGTAAAGGATGGTTTGGGTCGGCTACAGAGAAGGATGTAAGATAAAAATGTATAAAATAATGTCAATGCTAAAAATGTTTATGTTTTTGAGTCAAAAAAATATAAATTCTCCAATAAAAGTGTTTAAATCTACAAACTGTAAGTGAACATAACATGAACAAATATGAACAACCTGTAAATTCTTAAGAAAAATAAGTGCAATGTTAATGATATTATGCTTTAGTTTATCATTTATATACGTGCGTCACAACTTACAGATCACAGTAGAATGATAAATATATACAATATTTAATATCAGGTTGAATATTGTTAAAATTCCACAAATATTTCAGGTTATTCACATTTTTTGTACTTTATTTTACACTAAAACTGAAAGGAAAATTAGTTTAAGGTTAGTTTCCATTATTATTATGATAGTATTTTACTAGTCTCATCCACTTTAGATTGAATTGACCTAAAATGATTTTAAATTCCTTGATTATTAACTCCCTTTTTTTTTTTTTTTTTTTTTGCATTCATCCCAGGGGCCAGATTTGACCCTTTGGGGGGGTCACATCTGGCCCCCGGGCCTTATGTTTGACACCTGTGTCTTAAAATAACAACAAGTAAACATATCTACAAAAGTATGGATGTGTTATTTAAAAACACATCCACTATCTGAGACTAAATGTGGTTAAATTTTTTAGTGAAATACATTTTAAAAAAAGTCAACCTCATTAAACTCACAACTTCAGATGTCGTTTGGTGTTTTTTGTTTGTTTGTTTATTTTTCCTTAAGTAGTTTTTTTATCAGTGCCAGACAAATCACAGTTCCACTGATAAGGTTTACACACACACACACACACACACACACACACACACATGCTTTTGTGGATTACATCTTTATGGTAGGAAACAGGACCTAATTCTTCCGGGAAATCACTCCAGCCGGGTCTGGGTGTGGCAAATGATTCCTAAATATCAGCCACAAAGGCAACATGCGGAGAGAACAGGGATCAAATGACAAGCTTTCCCCCCTTCCCCAAAGGCCTGTGGTGCAGCCTGAAGCCCCTCTGCAACATCAAAGGGTTGGTTCGTTCAGGTGAGGGGTCCAGGTGGGGACGAGAAAAGAGATGTCAGCGGAAAAGCACCTGAGCTCTATAGTGCAAAAACAAACATTTTATTTTATTTTATTTTATTTTATTTTATTTTATTTTATTTTATATGTAATTAATTAATTTCTTTTCTTTTCTTTTCTTTTCTTTTCTTTTCTTTTCTTTTCTTTTCTTTTCTTTTCTTTTCTTTTCTTTTCTTTTCTTTTCTTTTCTTTTCTTTTCTTTTCTTTTCTTTTCTTTTTATTGTATCTCATCATTGAGGCACGACATTTATTTATTTATTTATTTATTTATTTATTTATTTATTTATTTATTTATTTATTTATTTATTTATTAACTCCGGCAAGAAGGTTATGTTTTTGCCAGAGTTTGTCAGTTTGTCTGTCTGTTAGTTTGCAAGATAACTCAAACAGTTATAGATGGATTTTGATAACATTTTCAGGATGTGTTGGGGGCTTCACAAGCCACACATGATAACATTTTGGTGGTGATCCGGATGAGATCCTGGATTCTGGATCACTTTGAAATGTTACATTGCAGTAAATAGAGAATAAATTTCAAATTGATCCAGAATCCAGGATCTCTTCCAGATCACCACCAAAATGTAATACTTTTTTTTTTCCATGTGACACTCCCAACAGATACTAAAAATTTCATCAAAATCCGTCCATAATTATTTGCATTATCTTGACCCCCCTGATCACCACTAAAGTCTAATCATTTCCAGATCTCCTCACTAACAACCTACTCTGTAAATACCATCAAGATCTGTCCATAAGTTTAACTAAAAGTTAACTAGAGACTCATTATTTGTCTTTTTATTGATTGATATTTTAACCACTAGAGGGAACCAACACAAAAATAAAGTTCTGACAACTTTAATCACATTAAAATGAAGTATTTTTTAAAATTAACTGTGTAACTTAACAGAAGGGATTTAAAATAATTAATCACATACTTGTATTAGTAACACTTTGATCTTTAAGTATATTATCACAACAGCAATAATCAATAGATGTTGATATGAAAACGTTTGAGGAGACAATTAGAGCCAATGTTTCTGCCTCGGGCTCACGAAATAATTCACTGGAATCTCTTTGTGTGTGTGATTGTGTTTGTATGCCTATCTTTTTGGGGACATAGATATGTTTAAATAGTCAAACCATGGGGACCTCTGACACTCAGGTCCCTACCAGGGTTAAATAGAAATAAAGGTATTATTAGGGGCGGCTGTGGCTCAGTTGGTAGAGTGGGTCGTGCATAGATCAAAGGGTTGGCAGTTTGTGTCCCGGCTCTGACTGTCCACATGTCGAAGTGTCCTTAGGCAAGGCATTGAACCCTGAGTTGCTCCCAGTAGGTTCCAGGCAGCACCTGTGTATCAGCAGCAGCCATCTACTGGTGTGTGTGTGTGTGTGTGTGTGTGTGTGTGTGTGTGTGCTTTGTGACCCCTTGTCTGTGAAAGATGCTCTATAAATAAAAATTCGTTTCGAGTAAAATAGAAATGATGTAGCCCTATACATATGTGAGTTAGTTTTTTCCAGAATTTCTCATAAAGCACGGGGGAAGCAGGTGCAAAAGAAAATGTTTACAGATGTGTTTACTTTTAAAAAAGTTTTAATTTTTATGTATTTTAAAAATTATTATTATTATTATTATTATTATTATTATTATTATTATTTTTTTTATAATAAAAACATTTTTAAAAAAGTATTAATTTTTTTTATTAAATTTGATTTTTTTAAATCTTTATTATTATTTTTATTTTTTATAATTAAAAAACATTTTTTAAAAAAGTATTTAATTTTTTTTTTATTAAATTTTAATTTTTTTTATCTTTATTATTATATTTTAGTAAAAAATGTGCTTACAAACTTGGTCCTCATGAGGCATGGAAACAAGTATGCGTGTGTGTGTGTGTGTGTGTGTGTGTGTGTGTGTATGTGTGATATTTTATGCCCCCCACCCCACCTCCTTTTATTTATTTTTTCCCTCATCACCCAATAAATCACCCAATAAATGACTGAATTTCCATAGACCTTTGAAGTATATTTTTTAATTTAACTTGCACTATAAATAATAATATTAATACACGTTCAAATAATATTAATAGTAATATTTCAATAGTAAATTAGGGTGAATTAATAATTAGTAAAATAAAGATGCCTACAAAATGACCCTTAATATGAATAACAATCTTTCATTCATTCATTCATCATCATCATCATCATCATCATCATCATCATCATCATCATCATCATCATCATCATCATCATCATCATCATCATCACCATCATCATCATCATCATCATCATCATCATTGTTGTTGTCATTATCATCTTTATTTGTCAGACTCAAGATCTAAAAACACATAGACTGCACAGGCCAAACAACAAGAACAAGCAAAAAATAAAAAATAAAAAATAAAAACTGACATCAAACAAAATAAATATTGTTCTCTGACCTGTTTAAGCAAAAGATGAAATTATATATAAAGTTTCTTACAGTAGTACTGCTTTAAAGGTACTAACCCCTGCATTACAAAACAGGTACTAGCACTACAGTACTTTAAACAGTCATTATTATAATCTGTAACTTCTGTAGATTTATCTTTTTGAACCTTGTCCATAAGGGTGCAGTGTACAGTAGAGTACAGTATGTTTTAAATAATGTGATTTTTACTTCATCTGAGCACATATAGAATATTCTAGTCAAGATATTAACTTGAACAGATCAGGTATTTTGTTTTCTTACAGACATTCAGAACTTAATAGAACTCTGGAAAACATAACTCTTTGTCACCTTTAGTTCTACATTTCAAAACAACACACTTTTTTTCCCCATTATACTGCACATCATATTTCATCTCATACTCAGAGCATTTATTCAACACTGCTAGGAGAGATGAGAGATAAATCATCCGCATATATAAGATGGTTTTGAGTGTTACCAATCATACAATCAGTTTTGCATTTATTTAGTTGTTTAGATAATTCACCCATGTATGAGCGAAACAGAGCTGGTTAAAGTACCCCCCCCCCCCACCCACCCACACACACACAGACACACACACACATACAGTACACACATGCATATGTATACATACATACATACAAAAATACATAATTAGGTACATAATGCAATATGATCACATGACCAGACAGCAGATCGACATCACCAAATAAATGATGAATAAATGACAAGTATTAATGAAACACATCCAAAGGAAGACACAGTTATAACACTAAAATTGCTGAGTTAATCCAATTAACATTAAGCACCCTTACAGGTTGTGATAACAGATATCTACTGTATACATTCAAGAATATGTTTCAAGTCAGCATCTTGAACAAACTTCAAAAAGAGACCCCAAGTTTAATAAAATTCATCAAAACATACGTTTCAGACTGTACGTCAACTTCTCTAATACCAGAGGAAATCTAAATTCTATTGAATATTTAGTGAATGAAATGAAAATGTGGAAAACTATTAATCAGTACCTATATATTTAAGAAATATTATAAAATTAATTAGGTATTTTGTAAATATCGAGGTATATTTATTAATAATAATAATAATAATAATAATAATAATAATAATAATAATAATAATAATAATAATAATAATGATAATAATAATAATAATAATAATAATAATAATAATAATAATAATAATAATAATAATAATAATAATAATAATAATAATAATAATAATAATGATAATAATAATAATAATAATAATAATAATAATAATAATAATAATAATAATAATAATAATAATAATAATAATAATAATAATAATAATAATAATAATAATAATAATAATAATAATAATAATAATAATAAAAGTTTGTATAAATGAGTTGCAGTTACAATTATAATCCACTGGGCGGAGCTGTGTCTCTATTGTTCACTAGAAGGCGTTGTCTGTCTCTTCTAACGAATCATCGTAGAGTGAAGACCCTTTCTTTGCGGAGGGTCGAGGGCTGACAAAGGACAGTGTCAAAACAGTATGTGTCTGACTGCAGCAATAATATCAGAATGAATCACTTTTAAAATGGGACCAATATTGATCTATCCATTGATAACAAGTGTTCTTTATTAACAGTGAAAATAAATAAAGTCGGATTTAACATGTCATATGTTTCACTAGTGTCGTTTAAGCTTTCTATTCAGCTTAAAAAGTTTTTAGAAATGTGTATAATATAATATAATAATGTTATAATATTACATATAGTATAATAAAAAATAACAACAGTCTGCCTCTATAATAAAAATTTAATAAAAACCTAATAATACTTCTATTAGAAAACATCTGCACAAATGTAACGTTGACTTTATTAAACCACATCATTTTCATTTTTAAATGGTCAGTAATTACATTTGACCTGAGTCTGACTTTCCTTAGTGCTGTTGTCTTTACTCCTGTGCGTAAAACCAGAGACAAGACTGCTGACTGAACCCACTGTGTCCTGCAAAACACGAGAGACCAAGAAAAAAAAAAACATGTTCGTTTGAAGGGGGTGAATGTGTCAAAGAACATTAAGAGGTCAAACACTGGCCAAAACATCACTTCTTATTTTATTCTCAGTATAAAATCATCAGAAATTCATAGTGATCCTTGCGTGTATCCGTGGGGCTCATCCCTATACTGTGTCATTAAACAGACACAGGGATTGTTTGTGTGAAAAGAGGAAAAACCATTGTGCTCAAACACTTGTGTAAATGCCCCAAAGGCAACAGAGAAAACAACAGTGTTATTGCGCTGACTTGGGGAAAGTCCGCAGACTTTTATCCGCACTGAGACTCAAATCAAAACGCTGCGCTCTGCTCGGCGCACAGCCAAATGGGCACCGGGGGCCGACGGGAAATCGGGGTGGGGGGTTGTGTGATTTTTTTTTTTTTTGTTTTTTTTTTTTGGAGAGAGAGAGGGGGGGGGGGGTTGGACTTAAAGCAACCAATGAGAACGTCGTCCGACATGGCTGCTCTGACTGACGACTTGTTGCGAGTTTATATACCCAGCATCTCACAACCAATGTACATTTAAAGAGACGTTTATGGAGAGAAGAGGAGACGCACCAACACATCACTCACAACAACAACAACAACAACAACACCTGAGACTCTGTAGCCAAGGGGGTAACTCAATTACATCAGGAATCTTCTGTGTTTTCTTGTTTTATTTTTGGATAGATTTGTTTTTTTTTTTTTTAATTATTATTATTAGAGATGTCCAACGTCCAGTTATCATGCAGTGCGCTGGAGAAGCTGGTGGCCAGGAGGACCTTCCCTCTCCACAGACGAACCAGTGTCTGTCGGAACCTCTTCGGACCCGTGGATCATGACGAATTGAGTCGAGATATGAAAGCCAGACTTCGGGAGATTTCCGAAAGGGATCAACAGAAATGGAACTTTAATTTCGAAGCCAACACCCCGCTGGATGGGGATTACGAATGGGAAGAGGTCCCCGTGGATAAGACCCCGAGTTTTTATCAAGACTCTGTACAGAACGGGAGGGTACGGGTGCCAGAGACCCCCGTCAAACAGAGACCCTCATCGGACTCAGCAGTTCCAGATACCCCTCGTATGGATGTACTAGAGCGTTTGACCGCACCTGAAAGCAGCAGCACTCCCTCCCCGGTGGAGGTCAACCAGGAAAACCGCACGGACAAGCTGAACTCAGGGAAGAAGCATCACAGACAGGTCCCGTGTGTCAGACGTAAGAGGACGGCGAGTGCGGACAACAACAACACACACATCACAGGTAAAAACCCACAGCTTTTTTAATACTCATATGTCAAATACAGAGCATTTTTAAACCTCACATGTAAAATTAAGTACATTTTTAAACCTCATATGTAAAATTAAGTACATTTTTTAAACCTCATATGTAAAATTAAGTACATTTTTTAAACCTCATATGTAAAATTAAGTACATTTTTTAAACCTCATATGTAAAATTAAGTACATTTTAAAGCTCATATGTAAATTTAAGATTTTTTTTAAAACCTCATATATAAAATTCACAGCATTTTTAAACCTCATATGTGTGCTCTATAAGACTCAGATGTGTTTCCCTTTCACCGCTTTATCTCTGTGCGTAATTTCACCTCCGCTGGATGTATGAGTCTGATCAGGTTTATTCTTTTTTTTTTTCCACAGACTTCTTCGTGAAACGAAGGAAGTCTACTGACAGAAAATCTACCGATATGATCGCCTGCCACCACTCCAAATCTCCCATCCCGGTGGAACAAACACCCAGGAAGAGGATCCGTTGAAGGTGAGAAGATGCCAAAACTGTTAGAATTATTATTATTATTATTATTATTATTATTAGTGTTTTTTAATCTTTAATGGATACAACTAGAGATGGTATTTTATGTTTAGTTTTATATTATTATGGGTGTATTTGGTTTGCAGAGTTAATAGTCATGTAATAGTCTACGTGAGCAAAAAAAAAAAAAAAAAAAAAAAAAAAAAAAAAAGAAAAGCAGTGACTGGTTTATTTGGGAGGGGGTGGGGAGAGATTGAGGTGGAGAAATCGCAGTAGTAGTGATAGTAGTAGCTGTAGTAACACCAGAGACTGGGGGAGGGGGATGTGCGTCACAATGTGGCGGGAAAAGGCTTGGGTAAAGGGTGACGCCTGCTGCCGAGGTTACGTCTCCGGTTTCCTCAGAAAGCTGACTCGTGTCTTTTTTCGGAATGACTGTCGAGTTATTATTATTAATTTTTTTTTCTTCTTCCAAGGAACTAATCGTGTGTTTTTTTTCCTTCTCAGGTGATTTTGCACTATTTGCTTTGCGCATTTTTTTTGGAGGATCTCGGAGGAGGATTCTTCTTCTTCTTCTTCTTCTTCTTGTGACGGTGTGTGAGAAGAGAAGAAGAGAAGAGAAGAAGAGAAGAAGAGAAGAAGAGAAGAAGAGAAGAAGAGAAGAAGAGAAGAAGAGAAGAAGAGAAGAAGAGAAGAAGAGAAGAAGAGAAGAAGAGAAGAAGAGAAGAAGAGAAGAAGAGAAGAAGAGAAGTCCGACCGGACAGAGGCTGCTGGAGGCTTCGTGCGTCACGGAGGAGCGCAGCCCGAACACCGGAGCAGACTCTCAGGACCGCACGGTTATGGGGGGGAAGAGAGAGAGAGAGAGAGAGAGAGAGAGAGAGAGAGGGAGAGGACATTTCGCCGAATGACTTCTATCCAGTACAAATGTAGCATACATTGTTGCTTTTGCATACAGCCACTCGACAGTGTTAAATGTTTTAACATCTGTGCAATCCTAAAGTAGCTACTTTAAAAAAAAAAAATGTCTACACTGGCCAAAAGTGTACAGCTTTATAGAGACAATTAATGTTTATTTCTGTTCTGGTTTTCTGTAAATATATATTTTTAAGACTATTCTAACTTATAATTTATTTATGTTTCTTTATATTTGTTAAATGCCTTGTTGATTTAGCCAAAAAAGGCATTCTTTTTTATTTTATTTTTTATTTTATGCTATTTTATTTACATTTGTTGTGATGTTTTGCAATCATGTAGCTTCTTATAGTAGCCGACACTTGAAAATAGTTTCTTTGTGTTCTGAGCCGTTTTTTGTTGTTGTTGTTGTTGTTGTTGTTGTTGTTGTGTTTGTGTGTGTGTGTGTGTGTGTGTGTGTGTATGTATGTATGTGTGTGTGTTTTCACGTTTTCGTACAAGTCCCCTAATTGTGTCTTTGCAAAAGGGTGAAAATAAATCTTTTTCATTTAAACCTTAACTGGACTTTGTGGTGTGATTTGAACTGGTCGTGTGTTGAAATGATGGAATCAAATTGAGATTATAGTAGATGATGACTTTCTTTTTTCGCCTCTTGATTTGAAGTATTAAGATGTGGAACCTTTTATTTCTCTGGGCTAAACATAAGGTACAATAGGCTTTAGTTGGGTATTTTGCTTGCTACAAGGAAACCACAATAAACAGCCTCCTTGCAGTGTTACCGCAGACATTTATTAGTGCCCCCCTTCCCCCCGGGGATGCAGGTACCTACATTAGTTTCCATTGAGCTCCACCAGTATCCCAGCCTCTCTGGCCCATCAGGCTACCTTGCGGAGGAAAAACGCATTCAGACGTGCAGCCTTGAACAGCATGGCAGCTGCGGGATATAGGCTGGGATTTAAAGGCCCTTTCGCCCCTCTAAAGAAGCAGCAGCTGCCTTTGGATCCCCGCTTTGTCCGCAACGAAGACACCCCCACATCCACCCGCACTCAACAAGCCCTCTAAAGACCCACTCACACACACTGTTTACCCCTCCGTCGATACACCGGGCGTGGAGGCCACCTGCCAGAGCTAGAAAAAGAAAACTACTAGTCTTTGTAATTGTCCTAGTCTATTGAAACAAACCATTCAACAGGTCATACTTGCAAGTTTACCCTTAATTGAAAGAAAGTGCATTTACGCTCGTGTGAATGCGCACTGGGGCCGCGTCTTTTGCGCGCGCGCACAACAGCAAATCCAAATTTTCCATCTTTTTCCACCCTGCGTTTCTCTGTGTATTTCGATGACATTGACTATCTGACATTAATGTTTTGATAAAATGGAGACTTTTGATGGCCAAAGTGACTTTGCCAGCTCTGTGCAGCCATAAGCTCTGACGGGCTTGTTCTGATTTCCAACACAAAGCACTCTCCGGCTCCATTCTTTCCTTTTTGTTGCCATATGGCAAATCCATGTAGACATAGCCAAGACCTATTCAGTCAGCCACAGAATGTCCTGCATCAGAGAACAAAAGACACTTTGTCTGGCTGCTCTATTGATACGAATGGGTGAAAAAAATATTATAATTAATCTATGGCTATATCCAGCTAATTAACGCCCATATGCCCACGGGGAGCTGCGAGGCCATTCAGTGTAGTTTTAAGTTCTCAATAGTTTACATGTTAAAGACAACAGCTGTTCATGTGTTACTTTAATGAAGTCCCCTCTATGTTGGGGACTGGACACATTCAGGGGCTCAAGTCTCCCCTCAGAGTTAAAGGGGTCATCTTACTTTATTTGTCTTTACTGCTGTGTAACTATATAAAATTTGTCCCAATAAACTGGACTGAAAATCGCATTTGTTTTCTGAAAAAAGGCACTAATGTTGAGCCATTGTAAACATAAATACATAAAAGGTCACTGGTTAAGGCCTGACGCACGACGCACAATGAAATACTTGTCTTTTTTTTTAATACAGCTTATTTTACGCAGGCTGTATCGGTATAAAATGCGTTTTATTTTTCATAAATGAGACGAGCTTCATGGGAAAGGCCCTAAATATGTTGTGACTGAACGGATTTGTACAGTTTTTGGTTGGGCCACACAGAATATGTTGCATGACAATTATATCTTTATTCAGTCGTCTTGTACTTTCTGATGGACGTAAAGGAAAGAGATGACAGCGAACATACAGGCCTGATTAACAAGCACATACAAAAGAATATAATTAAAAAGGCAGCTGCTGAAGGGGAGAATCGGTTTCATGGGCCCCGCAGTCTCCCATCTGACCTTTTAACTTACATCCAATGTTTTATGTGAATCAATCAATCATCAGTAAAATAGGTCGATACCAGCCACTGTTATTATCATTTATTATCACTGAATTATACTTTATTAGACTAACGACAAAATATGCGTGACCTTGAACTGTTCATAACCACATAAATATGATTCACATTGATATTTGTATCCTTTAAGAGTTATTTTTTCCCCTAAAAATACAGACTTTACACAGGTTACAATATCTGACTAACTGGGTCGAATTAAATGAGTTCAAAGTAAGGTGTTGGATTTGGAAGAAACTAAATCATATCTTAAAAAAAGCCACCTGCAAAATCAAAACAAACATAAGTAAGTGTAAATTATGCTTATTGTCCATTAACGAAATAACAAAAAAATAAGACTTCTTATTTGTTATTTTTGATCAAGTCAGCTGAATTATATGATTTGCACATCTATATTAAATTACATTGTTTATTTTTGGATCTGGAGTTACAAAACAATCTACCACAAGCTAAAAATAGGTATAATTTCAACGAAAAAAAAAACCCCACACATTTCTACTGAAAACAGAATTCATTTGACAGTGTGCAAAGACTGCAATTAAATATAGAAAGGAGGAAAATCAGCCA
This sequence comes from Siphamia tubifer, assembly GCA_020466265.1. Lineage (NCBI taxonomy): Eukaryota > Metazoa > Chordata > Actinopteri > Kurtiformes > Apogonidae > Siphamia > Siphamia tubifer. The sequence goes on from CM035788.1 coordinate 35,700,891, forward strand.
AG